>JAECUM010040198.1:0-24285 GCA_016617855.1 Megalonaias nervosa | reverse complement strand
GTAAATGATAATAACAGTTTTAATCTTAGAAGAACTATTACTGTCTCCTAAATCCTGCCTTCCCAGGTTGAAACGTTTTAACTAGAAGCTAAAAGTTATCTACCGCCCTAGAAGGTAGTTGGATAGAGTGATCTTCCCTTGATACAAGAGTTGGCACCAAGTCCCTTGAATGCTTCAGTTACTACTGGAGCAGAAGGCAAGTTCTCTATATAGATGACACTGCCTGGGGACTGGAAGGATTTGTGTGTATCGTGATTGGCAAGTATTACTGAAGAAACATATTTTCCTTGAAAGAATAATTCCTTTCCATATACGTTACCCGATCATAATGCATTAGGGGAATAAGTAAAAGATGGAGGCAGATACCATCTTCTATCGCGGAGATTCCATCTAAGGTCCCCTATGGTATGTGTGGCATATTTTATATAACCCGATTGGAGCTTAGACTTCATATGTTAGTGAGCGGCTTCGAAATGGAAACATTTTCTCTCCTGCAAATCCAAATGGAAAACTGGTGTGTGGAACATATAGAGCTGCCGACAAAAGTTCGAGGGAAGGCATCTTTGTGAGCAGAAAGATTGGTATGACGCTTGGGGCTTTTAATTGATGATGTAAGCAGCCCAGAATGACAGCATATCTGTCAAATTGTGGAGTTAACATTCTTCTTTTCAAGTCAATAATCAACTGTTGCAGGAAAGTTAAAGTAGGCAGTTGTTGTAGAGGGACGGGAGACGAGAACTTCGGTGGCAGTAGGTGGAAGACTTATTCAGTAGCAGTCCGTAAGGCTGAGTCTTTACGCAACAAATAATATAGGTTTTGGACAAATATGTTGAACCGATGTCTTGTGTGCTACCTGAGAAGTAGCTTGGGAAGAATGTCGACGATAGTGGTTCACTAAACTTGCAGAACGTACTAAGAAACGGTTATCTCGAAGCTGTTGCTAACTACAGGCTCCCTTTGAGTGGCAAAGGCAATAGAAGAAAGAGAAGCGACATCTCATGGAGAATGAAAAACTAAGCTGGGTATCGTACGCAAGAAGGCTCTAGCGGCATTATGAGGATTAGACTGATCCGTGAGAGTGCCCGTATAAGCTGGATTCATAAAACTGGACAAACCTCGTTCTTCTGGCGACTGGCACTGTATGATCGAATATGTTTGTGACCACCCAGTACCATCAGAGGTGTATGTCTGAATCTGTCGTAATGTAACAGAACCATCCTATTTTGTATGACATTGTCGAGTTATTGAGGTTGGGATGGGGTACGAGATATTGATACACGTAGACCCTCAGTAATTGTAATTTACGAGATGGTAGCTGAGATTGTTTTTTTCTTTGTTACTACCACATCTCACTTCAAAACAAATGATATAGTGTAAAACCATAATATTCAAATTGATGATCTCGTCAGTCAAGGTTTGCATTTGGGCATACCCTCTAGCATCCCCCTCACTGCCCCCATTGGCTTATATCCATACTATGCAAGACTATTCCCAGATTGGCAACCGGAATGAGCGACACATATAGAGTGGTCAGTCTGGTGTGGTCCGTGTTCTAAATCTGTAAGACAAAACAGAGCAAACAGTGTATACACTTGCATTCTGCTTTATGAACTTGATAGTGTAAGTACAGAGCAACACTCTGACAATTATCTTTAGGAGGGCGAACGTGGCCGCCCATATAGGTCGCGTTTTTGCGGGTCGCTACTAATACTTATGAAGTGGATGCTAAAATATAAATTCTAATAAACGTTCACTCCATGAAAGGCCAACTGACTCCCTATATAAGTAATGTAGACAAAATCCCGCGGCGGGAACTATACAAATGTAAGCGAGTTTCTTTAGTATACATGTCAATTTTACCTGTAGGAAAGACCAAATGAGGGCCCATAAGTAAGTCAATAAAGGGTCACGTATCTAACTAAAAGTGGACGCTAAGACTAGATTAATATATAAAACGTACCTGTATGTATCCGACCTGAGCGGCAATAACACAGCAATTGTTTACGAATTTTCTACGTCACACACCAAGCCAACACTTTTTAACTACAGCTATAACAATGTGAGGGGACACAATTACAACCTTTGCAGGTAAGTACAAAGGAGGGCTAACTGTGTAGGGACAAAAGAGTGCTGACACTTAAACGTCATAAACTTTGTAGTCGAAGAATAAAAAACAACAGAAAAGTCAGACATTTCTTGATGGAGGAGAATTTCCATCAAAGAGAACACTCTTCCAACTAGTTTTAAGGAAGAAAACTTCAGAAATGCTTGTATGTCGGATGCTAAGTCACTATATCTGTACAAAGCATGCTAATCTGAACGAGCTTAATTGGTAACTGAAGTATTCTCAGGTTCTTGCGCAAATTCATATATCAATGGGAGATCACTCTTTCTAACTTCCATCTAGGTGAGCAGATAACTTTTAGCTTTTAGTTAATATACTTTTAGCCTAGGAGGGCTTGTTTTATGAGGTAGTGGTAATTCTTCTGAAGTATTATGATTGGGTAACGCATTTAAAGATGAAATATTGAAATGTTTATGCATCATGGAAGTACGTGAAGGTAAACGGATCTTGAGAATTAACTAAAACGTCCTCTCAAAGGTGCATATGACCAAAGATGATTAAGATAGTCTCCGCTATTTTACAACATTCTTTACCAAGATAAGAAGCTATAATGTAAAAGGCAGCAAAATTTCTGCTTTATTTTAATAAGGCTAGCTTTGGGGGTGGGGGAGATAAATCAACGCATGATTAGCTTTAAGACCTCGACAACAGGTTTAACAATGTTAACGCATTACTGACAGAGTGCATCTTGTATTAAGAATAGATCCTGACGTGATATCAATTCAAATTTATCGTTATTTTATTCTCAATGTAAATGCAGAACATCGGAAACAACGTAGTCTGGATACATTTCAATTCAGTGTACCAGATAGCGGAGTGCGATATACGGGGTATCGAAGCAGTGAACCAGACCATATACCAGATTTCAGCTCTATCTGAGGTCACTAATTCTTTTAGATTTTATAGTTAGAAAGGCAAGCAGCTCAATGTAACCGAGACTGCATTCGAAGATAAAGAAAGTTCTTAGAGACTAATTTCAAATATCTTCATATTCTGTCCTGATTGAATATGATGGGCATCCCCTATTTTCGTTTGAGTGTATATTCACGGACCTCAAATAAAAACCATGATATCCTTAAGCCTTAGTAAGCGTCTTCATAGAGAGGATTGTTTAACCTTTACAAACATTTACACTGCATTTTCCAGTGATCATTGTTATTATTTAATAACCTGAGAAAAATTTAGGTTTTCCATACATAACGTTCACTTTGCTTCGTGACATTGATATATGTAAGACGTTAACTTGGGAGATACAACTGACATCAAAGGTTAAAGTGCATTGATCATTTTTGCTGAGTCAAGTAATATTGGGTCACTCAATTCACTTTAAAGTAGAGCTGCAGGAAGTTAAAACTTGGTTATATTCCCAACCAGATAGTGATACCAATCAATGGGCTTATATATAACTTCATTGAATTCTTGAAAATTTGGTATTACTGGAGAGGATTAATTGTGCTTCACTTCTCTAGACAACACGATTTAAGATACAAGTGTGCACTTATAATCGAAATTGCTACTTAACAGATTCCAAAAAGAAATCACAGAACATTTCATAACATACCCGATTCTGGTCTTCTACAAACACCATCTTGTGTAGGCACTTGAGTGTCCTTAAAATAATACAAAAGAAAGTAGTAAAAGGAAAATAATGTTTGGATTACTTTCTTTTTCCATCAGAAAGTTTTCAGTCTATGTTGCTTATTAGAATTTAGGTGGAAAATGCGCACAGAGACCTTTGGAGCTACACACACACACACACACACACACACACACACACACACACAAATATATATATATATATATATATATATATATATATATATATATATATATATATATATATATATATATATACACTATATATATATATATATATATATATATATATATATATAATAATAATAATAATAATAATAATAATAATGATAATTTAGATGGCTCAGTATCTGAAAATTGAAATAGTGATTTGATTCAAATGATCATATGGTCGCTGAATTAATCAAGGAAATTTGAAACACAATAATCGATGTTAGAGCAAATACATGAAAATCACCCTGATAATAAAATAAATAAGACGGAAGCCTTCTCTCCCACCTTATGCATTTTTTGAAACTGAATAAAGCACATACAAAAAATTTCACTGAATCTTTTTCATATATCGAACTTACTGGATTGCAGGAAGGAAGTTCCATTGGAGCTATCGCAGATAACTTCATGAATATCCTTACTAGATTTCACGCTTTTGAAAACTTATTGTGATGTGTTTATTCATAAGTACTTAAATATCTACATTGTTGTTGTGGAATTTAACACCATTGTTAGCACACGAAAGGCTATACATTGCAGCAATTATAAATGGTGGAGGAAGAACCCGGGACAAACCTAGCGAAGAACGACCGATTCACGGAAAGCAACTGACAAGTTTTCTCACGTACCCACATTGGCCGAGTCCGAGACTGCAGCCAACGCAGAGGTGTGATGGCAGTGATCCGTAACGATGAGCGCATTGTCACTATACACCTCTTTCATAGATAAATTTACAAAAGCAAATGATATCATTTTGTGTGTGGAGGAAGCAGATGTCATGCTTCATATTGTCTCATTGACATGTTTCCTTACCATAGCGCCTTAATTATGTATTAAAAAAATATTAAGATACAGTACTTTAACGATGCACACATAAGTAGGTATATATACAATGATGCGTAGGTGTGAAATGTTGCTGAGTACTACACTGTTCAAGATTAGACTAAGATAAATACCTATCATTCGATTCAGCTATTGAAAACACAGCTGTTCAGATTGCCTGCACATTTGTCAAAATAATAATAAAATTAGACACTAACCTGTTGATATTATAAGCAAACACCCTTCCCCCCCGAAAACATTTAAGAGATAAATAAAATATAAAATTAAAGATAAATATATTTAGAACAGTATAGAATTTCCTTTCCAATTTTAATTATAGTTTCATTCTGATAAGAAACACTGAGTATTAATGGACTCCACGTTGATTCAGACCTTGTTAATCCATTTATAGTAGCTGTTTCAAAGTCGAAACAGATAGAAAAGTTCGAAATAAACTTTTTATCGATAATGAATATTCGTTTTCAAATTATTAATAACACTGTTGACATGTTTAGTAAGTTTCACGAGACTAAGTACTACACTTCCTATCTGAATCCCAATGTTATCTTCACTTTAATGCAACCATTACATAACTTTTTGAATCTTTAAACATATAGATCGCAAGACCCCCTCCCAACTATTTACATCAGATTAACTTATGAGATTGTGATAAAGGATACAAAGTTGAAAACATGTATTATGTTCTTTTCGCGACCTTTGCAACCATTTAGAATGCCTCTAACAATTCAGAATTTAGATTTATGTTAAGTAAATAAGATATGACAAATTCTGGTTTATCTTATGCCCATGAAAAGCCCTTTTTATACGATCGATACTTTATAAATCCAGCATAAAACTAACAAACAGTTGTAAATATACAATACAAAGTGCAAGAAAAAGAAGCAGTAGAGTAAGAAGAAGTCAGGGATAAAAGAATGATCTCGTTCCAGGCTCTGAACATTTAAAGGTATTGGTCAGAAATGGAAAGTAATACACAGCGTGCCATCAATAACTAAAGGTTACTGCATTTGTATGGGAAAAAATATGAACGACTTTTTCGGATGTGTATACTGCACGACCTTGGGAGTGCAGTATATCCATCCGACAAAACGAGTTCATATTTTCCCAGACAAATGCAGTAACCTTTTTATTATATGCTCATTTTCTTATTCTACCCAAGGCTTAAATATATAAATAAAAATACACTACAAGAAACAAAGTACTGAATGTATGCCGTATTCCAAAATAAATACACAAGCGCAGATTCATCATTACACAACAACATTATTCATGCGCACGTAACTCCGCCCAGATAAATTTGAAGTTGGTCGCGCGCTAGACATAAGTTTCTAAAGAAAATGGCGTTTTGGTCTCCTTAAAATTGAAATTTGGAGTGATATTGTGAATGAATGCGCATTGCAACAACTTTTCCATTTGATCTCGTATGAATAGATTTTGGTATTTTTGTCGATGCGACTTCTACATGAAATACATCGTACTGAAGCAGCGAGGGAGAAGTGTGTTGACATCGGCAAGCGTGTTTATGTTCTGCCATTGAATGATTCAAATCATAATATGGGATAAATATGAAGTCTCTCAATTGCAATTATCGAAAAGACGCTGTGGAATTTAATGTTTATTTCATTTTGAGTGCAGTAAGAGGATGTAATTGCACTTGGAATATAGTCGACATTACAGTGCAAGTTCGAAATGTGTAATCAAGCTTGAGAAACTATGACATAGCTCATGTAATTCGGATTTGCAGAACTAAGAAAGTACATTTTGAGGAAATTCAGGATGTAAAACTGTAAGTATATTTTTTGCCATTTTCATTACCAGCTAAAGAAGACAGTTTATGTCTTGTCACTTGCATGTTATTTGTAAGGACCCTGTCTGGCGTCCATAGCTAGCCTAAATCTGAAACATTGTATCAAAAGAGTTAACGTGGAATGTGCCAAAGAAGCTGGTATGTGGCAGTAAACGAAACATCTGCTTTAGTTCATTCAGAAACAAATTGTTTGTTTACAATAGAAAGTAGTTCCTTTATTCTCGTGAATACAATATGTTGCGCGCGAGTTCAGTATCGCAAAATATTGCACGATTCATACAATGTAAAGTTAACGGATACAAATATGAGCATATAATATTAGAAAGTACTACCCTGATATCCTGACATTTGTAAATTAATGCCCTGTGGGACTAATACATAAGACTCTAGAATTACATTCCTCTATTATGAAAAAATATTTATGAAGCATGACACAGACAAAAACTTCTAATCTATGAATTGATCTTGAAAACTGATGGCACAAACTGCTATTTGGTAATACAAATGTGCACAACATTGACTCCTCACTCCGGGGCACAGGTGGCCAAGTGGTCTGAGGCGCTCACCTTTTTAGATCATTCATACATCTCACCTCTCACCTCGTGAGTTCGAGCCTCGGTTCAGCCAACGTGTATATGAGAGAAAGCTTGCCTGTAGCTTCACGTTGGTCGATGGTTCTTCCTGATAACTTTCCTGGTTCTTCCTCCATCAACTATACTGGCCGCCATGTTTAAATTATCATGTGCTGAAATTTGGCGTTAAATCTCGAAAAACAAAAATCGTTCCCCCTCCTTTATCACCTTATTATATATTATACAGCAAAAATTGTAAAGTGCTGATAATGACCACTTTTAATGATTTTGAAGAATGTAGTGTTAATGATTAAATATGTTCTTTAGTTATGATGCTTAAGGACGACAAGCTGCAAGGTACTATTTCAAAGAATCTAGATTTATATAGTAGAATGGAAAGCAAACGGAAGAACAATTTGTGACCGTGACCTTAAAAATAATAACCAGACACAGTGGTATGCAACTCATTTTCAATTTTGAGATGCACAAGTGGAGCAATTTGTTATCTCTCGACCTTCAAATCTTAGTTAAGAGCAGAAATAATACAAGGATTATTGCTGATATGTATCATTAACTGTAAATACAAATGTAGGTAAAATGGCACTGACAGCTAATTCAAATCACACAGAAAATAATGTTAATGGTTGGCCAAATAATTATTCGAGACAACGTCATGTTCTTATCTTTAAGACAGCTTGAGTACGAAGATTTTAATGCTACAATTTGTATGTACTGAGCAATCCACAAATTCTTATTAAGATTAAAATTACAATGCAATATTTGTTCGACAGGTGGAACCAAATGCAGGGTTGCAGGGTTAAGTCCATAAAATTTTTAATCTTTATTTACAGGACCACATGCTACCCCATATATATATATATATATATATATATATATATATATATATATATATATATGTTATATATATATATATATATGTATGTATATATATATATATATATCTGTGTGTGTGTGTGTGTGTGTGTGTGTGGTTTGAATAGTTCACACTTTATACATCCAGCATTAGGTGTGAGAGGGATTAACAGCGTTGATTTATTAAAATGCATGTAACTTACATATATGAATCTTCATACATGCATTTTAGTAGAGAGTATGTGTCAGACCAAATAATAAAATTTTCTCCGAGATTCATGCCTAAGTATCTCAAAGTATAAATGAAAACAATAGATGTATTGTTTACGTACACGTTTTTCTGCTAAAATGACAAATAAAACTTTGCTGCATTTCTTCTCAACAACAAAATTGCGATGGACTGCATGTGTTATTATCAATCAATATATTTGGGTATTATGTACAAAGTTTCCTCGTACAAACTTAAATATTTAGCTCAATTCTTTCATGAATAGACATTTCCAAACTAATTAATTTCCATTTTTTCTCAACCAATAATATCGATTGATTGAAATAAATCGTCAATACGCATTGCATACAATCTACATCATGTCACTACTATGTTCGATCAGGAAACATTGCAAGCGGTATCCTCTGATCCCATCTTTTATCTTACTCCAAATTTATGGATTGTTTCGCATTAGTTACGTTTATTGATAATTTAATTCATGTATTCACACCTACACAATCATATACGTGTGCGTTTTAAATATTCTTATCTCTTCAGTTTTCTCAACTGAAGTGTTGAGGAAAAGATAAAAATTTAGGATTTATTCAATTAAAGCCAAACTGATCTCTCAGTATATTATAAACATAAACGTAATTACCTTACACTTGAATATTAGTCTTCTACCAACGCGCTCATTAAATAAAATTTTGAACCTTTTTTAATTTGTCGAGAAAACAAACAACACCAAAACCCCTAACATGTTTACACGACCCTTATCATATTGATGGGTCTTTTAATCTGGTAAATAATTGAACCCATTCTAGTAAGTAATTATTATTTAGGAAATAACACATACCATTCTGACACATTAATCCAAACATATCTAGCTGAATGCATGTTGAAAAATGAAACATTACCAAGAGAAACAAAGATGACCCCCTGAACTTACACAACATATCTGTTCATTTAACTGAATTATGAATACTTTGTGATTTAAAGAAATGTATATTTTAATTATAATTCAAACCTGTATTAGCTTATCAAGACTCTTTATATCCATGAACGGCTTCCTGATAGATGCATAGCCAGCCAGTGCGTATACGGTGGCTCTAGAATAAAAATGTATATTGCATCAGCGATGTCTCCTTATATTGCTAACATAAGTTTCTTCTCATAAAATGTGGTCAAACTAACTTTGAGTATTTATACTTCAGACAAATATAAATTCCATCCTATGTCAATTTATTACTTGAAAGCGCAGAAAACAATTGTAATATTTTGTGAACTGTAAATTGCGTACATAAAGTATAACCAATACACTACTACAACAACAAGTACTACTAATATAACTACTACTACTACTACTACTACTACTGCTGCTGCTGCTACTACTGCTGTAGTACTAATTTGAAGTTCTGAACTTGGTCTTCTAGGATAATTTACTGTCATCAGTGATCCCATGTATCCAAATGTACATCAGGTACATTGATGAAGAATTTGTAAATTTGTTTCCGGAAGACGACCTATCAAAGAGAATGAAAAGAGATTCCATCACCCGCAGAGAAATATAGAATCTATGTTGGGGTTTGGACCGAGACAAGGAAATCCCAGTCAAGGGGTTACATTATTTGTCCCCCTACGGGGCTTGCCGAGTGGGGAGACATATAATGTAACCCCGCGACTGGGATTTCCTTGTCTCGGTCCAAACCCCAACGTAGATTATTTTTCTCACCCAATATTATCCTTTAAAGTAAGAAAGAACTCCTCCCTTGTGCAACATAGTTCACGCGCCAATGTTTACATGCGGTGCATTAATACATATATGTTAATGAGGACTGTGGCGTGACGTGTCATCCGAAGTACACAGTTTTTATGCGTGAGTCAAAACAAAATAACAACATTAAACGTTGCATAGCTTTTAGGTATTATCACATTTAATATATGGATGTTATATCAAATTAACAATAAATAGTTAATATTTATTACAAGAAAATGTTTCATTTTCATTAGTTCCAATTTAGAAAATTATATTGTACAGAATGAAACTGTACTCAGCCCACAGCTCTGTTGTAGTGTAAATACATGTAGCATACATGTAGCATGAGTGTCCGTGCTTGGGTAATTCACGGGTAATTAGAGACCCGTGTCACTATCATATATAACTCTCCTTTTCTTTAGAGGAGGTGAAACTGTTTGTGACATACTTGTGTTGTAATTAATACTGATTGTAAAAGTACCTCCGTGTATAAAAGACCCTCCAAATACGGACCCCAGCGGATAACCATGTGCTAAACTTTCCAAGTTCACTGATTCTTAGAAAATTTATTTTTCTGTCTTGGCAAGTGTTACAGTGAAATTTATTTATGGACTAATGTGTTGACGGATAAATGATTCCTTCTGGCTGGTAGGTGCATTATTTGTCATTAAATATTTTAGGTATATTTTTGATTCAACTGGGGCGCAATGGAGATGCTTAACAAAAATAGAATAAAGCATGTTTGACATAACACATTTCTGGCTGTTACTAAGTTTTCTGTAGTTGTTAAGAACGTTGGAAGACTATGAAGTGTATAGGTCTATAGTCTATTTGCATAGATCAGTGTTTTCTGTCATAGTTCATTTCACACAGCATTGAGAATTTTATCCTATCTGTAGCATAGTCAGTTTTCAGGTCAGCGTCATTAAATGTAGCTAACAGTTATAATTTGTTTCACACGAAGTATTTAAA
The DNA here is from genome assembly GCA_016617855.1 of Megalonaias nervosa. Classification (NCBI taxonomy): domain Eukaryota; kingdom Metazoa; phylum Mollusca; class Bivalvia; order Unionida; family Unionidae; genus Megalonaias; species Megalonaias nervosa. The sequence goes on along the minus strand of JAECUM010040198.1, from coordinate 13,323 downwards.
ACTAGTTAGGTAGCTTTAGCTACATTTAATGACGCTGACCTGAAAATGTACTGAGTCAGGCTTACAGATAGGATAAAACTGACTATGATGTGTGGAACGAACTATCGTAATACCAAAAAGCTCAACATCGTGTGCGTGTATGTGTCTGTCTCTCTCGAAATGTTTTGTATGGTGTTTTCTCAAAAATGGAGAGTCCTTAAGTTACTATGTTGTTTTGTTATATATTTGTTTGTTGTTGTTGTTGTTGTTTGATTTTAGAACAACTACGTCAGGCATAGCAGAAGACAACAAAGGTTTATTTTTTAAAAGTAGTCCCTAGCGCGTGGACACATTGACCGAGATGACTGGTATGAGATGACTGGACTGAGACAAGAAGAGTAAGGTTAGCAAAACAGCTAGAGTCCTCTGTCGCATGGGTGAGAAAAAGCAAACTCTGTGACATACAGAGAAACTGAGATACCCATCGACATAATTATAATGATCAATGTATGTAGAATTAGAGATGTTCTTAATGAACTATCCATCTGTAGATGACCATAACTGTAAGAAGTAAAGGTGACATGAATTAGCAATGGTAACAAAGGTTCAGGCTTTAAAGGTCAACAATGTGACACTATAAAAATCGAAGGTCAACAATGTGACACTATAAAAATCAAAGGTCAACAGTGTGACATTATAAAAATCAAAGTTACAACAATTGTGCAGAATGTGCATCCTGCTAACAAAGTTAGAGTATAAATATTTGTACAAGTTACCTATAGACGAAAACTAGCAACTCATGAAGCATCACGGGGCCTGAATGCATACAATCTTAATTATGTTACTGAGCATTTATCCTGGTGGAAAACAACAGAATAATCCAGTGGTATTTCGGCACCCAGCCATCCAGACGTTTTCTAGATTTCATTCATTGATGTACATACAGTATTATTATTATTATTATTATTATTATTATTATTATTATTATTATTATTTGCGGTATTATTATTATTATTATTATTATTATTATTATTATTATTATTATTATTTGCGGTATGCAATTTTTTTGACTGTTTTCAAAGGCTGTATGAGAACTCTTTCACTCTTTTCTATAATTATGGACTAAGATCCCTTCTTTTAGCATTCTTTGATTTAGGTGATGTTATAGTATCATTGTATTATCATTGAAATGCGTTATTTGTAACAGTGCGAACGTGTGAATATATTTGTGCATATTTGTATTAGTCACTGTAGTATACTTACTGATTGGCCAACAGATCAAGATGTTTTCGTACGGAGCTCTTTCGAATACAACCTTCCCTTCCTTGGACATTCCTTGCCAAATACCAGTTTTTGTCCTATGAATAGAAAAAAATACCATATGTTCTAAGATCTTACAAGTGCTCAGTTTCAGAATGAAATATACAGCTAAAATCAACAAAGGAATCCAAGGCAATTACATTTACTTTTAACTAGAGGAATTTCAACTGCTGTTGGAAAACTTGTAATGCAACAGATACGCGATGCAACAAAATTTCATGGACAAAATAAATGTAACTAAAGAAATATTTTAAAATATTATTTCTTAAGTAACAAATAGTAATTCTAAATCGCCTGATTTAGAAAGGATGGTTCTTCTTGTGAAGCAATCAAAACAAATAATTCCTATTTGGTGTATGTAGGTATTGTTGGATAATGTAATTTTCAATTTCATTTCGGTATGTTCTTTATTCTATTACGTGTAGAAAGCGAACACTGAACCACAAATGCATTTATAGGAAAGTCAACGAAAATGAAAAGCGATACAGTTGTCAAACGACCTCTGGATCAAGGGTAATCCAATTATGAGTTTTAGGATATATACATTATTCATACAAATGTAAATGTGCTGTTGTTTGTTTTCCATTTGTTGTTCTTTTACATAATTGCACAGTTGATCGGTAACAAGCAGGTCATGAATTACATTCCTAACTCTTACCGCTGTTGTTTCTACAATCATCAATATCTCCCCTTTGGAAATTGAAAAGTATTTCTCATGGAGTCCGCCGGTATCAGAAATACTTTCTACCAACTGTCCCGGTATCCAGATCTCCTGAAATGGAGCAAACAAAATCAAATTTAATTTCAAAGTAAGCATTTTTCCCAAGACACACACACACACACACACACACACATATATATATATATATATATATATATATATATATATATATATATATATATATATATATATATGCTCATATATATATATATATATATATATATATATTGTCCGCCATACATTATTTCATGTTCAGTTGTTCGGGAGTCTGGTTCAATGCTAGAATATGAAGCCGGTTCATGACTTCTTAAGGAATACAATAGTTTCAAACTTATTCATTTATAATCAATGGAAATAAAAAAAGTCTGTATCAACAGGTAAGCAACAGCTATACAGCATCAAATATCTTGCCTTGCAATTAAACCAAAATATTCATTAAATAGGTATTTACTCCCGTCGAAGTGTATTCAGACCACACACATGATGAGACTGGGCCTTAGTCTTTGAAGTATCATTTTACCTAATCAAACAGACTTGTATTACTAAAATAATTTTTGTTATTCTGGAAATTGTTTGATATTAAATCTTCACATAATGGCCTATTATAATTCCTAAATTAGACATGTTTTACACATGGGAGAACATTACATGCAAACACCATCTTATCTGTCTAAAAATCTGAAATTATTCATTGAAAACTATAGCCCATGTAAACTTTTGCTGACATAAACGAATACAGCTGAATAAAGCGACAAAACATGTATACATACAAATATACATAATACTTTCCCCATAAAAGAAAAAGAAAGAGTTATAAAATAAAGCTTTCTTTTAACCATAGATTAATTATATATGAGGTTTAAAAGAAAATAACATAAGAAGAACTCTTATGAATTATACAAATTGTACATGAAATAATATTTATATACACGGGAAAGTGCATATATGAAATTGTCTTTTCCCTTGATGTGCCTGATGTCAATATTACATTCCTGTAACAACAAACTCACCTTAATAATCGGTGATTTTTGTTTTTCATCTTATTGATGAAAGTATATGGGTTGTAATCACTAAACACAATAATCGGAGGAGCTGAACTAATATAAACTTCAAACTGCTGTATTGCCAATATCAAAGCCAAACATTCCTTCTCGATTGTTGAATAATTTCTTTGGTTCTTATTTAATTTCTTAGACAAAATAGCACGCTGGATTATCAAAATCATTTTTATCTTTCTGAATCAATACTGCTCCAACCCCAACATCACTTGCATCAACAGACGGATTAAATGATTGAACGAAATTTGGAGTTGTAAGAACTGGTGCTCTTTTAAGAATGGTCTTTAACTTATCAAAAGCCTCCTGACATTTTTCAGTAAAATGAAACTTGGGTTTCTGGATCAATCAACTTGTCAGGGGTTCAGGAATTATGGAAAAATTGGAACAAAATTTCCGATAGTATCCAGCCATACCTAAAAATCGCATCAGTTGCTTTTTACTGACAGGCACTGTTCACTTTTCTATAATCCGTGCACACGCAGAATTTTTTATCTGGTTTCGGAAACAGTATACATGGTGAATTCCAGCCACTTATAGGAACATCTGGAAATAAGTGCTCATATTCAAATAATAATGTTTAAGTTCATTCCTGTCTTGTTGTTGCAAATATGAAAGTTTGTGGTCCAGATGTTTCATAATTTCTCAAATCCGACATTTTGTCCGATTGCGTTCCTTCACTTAAATCCTCGCCGAGTGGGACAGGTACAAATAAATTTATTGCATGGTTTACCTGGCTATCTCTCTCAATATACTGGTACTCCTATAATTTATTTACATCCCAGGAGTACTATTATTATAATTTAACTCATTCATTTTCTTCTTAACTTTATAAGGGCCGTAATAACTAATCTGAATAAAATTTTGAAGAATGAGCAAGAGCGACATAACTCTATCACCAAACTCAAAAGTTCTCTCCATTGAAGTTCTGTCGAACCATAATTTTATTTTTGACTTGTATTGATGAGTGCCAAATTCAAGCATAATTAGCTGGAAAATTCCAGACATAAAATTGGACCTTTGATCAAATTGGACAGATTTGGGATGGCCAAATTGAGTTTAAAGCTTTATCAAAGTTTTTACTATTGTTTTTGTCTTAATATTCCTCAAAGGAATTGGCTCTGGGAATCTTGTTGACGCACACATAATGGTCAACAAGTATTGGTTACCTGACTTGGTCTTAGGTAAGGGACCGACACAATCTAACTTGATTCTGCCATATAGTTCATCAAATGTAGGAATAAGTTGCAGATGAGCCTTAGGTATCTTCTGGTTGGGTTTTCCAACCATTTGACAAGTATGGCAAGATCTGCAGTATTTACAAACATCACTCTTAATTTTTGGCCAATAGAAGTGAGTCAAGATCTTGTGATACGTCTTATTAATCCCTAAATGAACAGCCAAAGGAGTTTCATGGGCTAGACTAAGGATTTCCTGTCTGTACGATATTGGAACTACAATTTGATAGTTCACTGACCACTCGTCATCAGCAGGTATCTCGGGAGGTCTTCATTTTCTCATAAGAATTTAATTTTTAATGAAATAGCAGACAGGTACTTCAGTGGCTTCAGTTTCACCAATGGCCCTTTGAAACAAACAGGAGATCTCAGGATCTTTTTCCTGTTCGACGACAAGTGAATGTCGTTTGTCACCCTGATTAGAATAAAGAGAATGAGTTACTAAGTTAAAAGAGGATCACTGTGATCAATACCTTTTGATTGATCCAAACAAGGAGTGAAAGTGACCTCATCAAAAGCCTGACCAATACATGTATCAGGTAAAGGAATACTTTCCTGATCAATATCATTCTCAAGAGCTTTCTTTTCCATTGCTCTAGTAACTGCAGGAGCTAGGTATAAATCAGGGAATTCTTTTTCAATAGGATCGACTTTCTGATTCAAATAAGGCTTGTCAGTTACAAGTGGATTAACCACAACTTTATCTCCAGCTAGGTCATTGCCTAGTAAGAAATGAACGCCCTGAACGGGTAAAGAAAACACCATTCCGATTGTCACGGGTCCTGAAACTAAGTCTGATGATAAATTTACAGAATGGAGAGGAACATTAACAAAGCTGCACTCTACTCCCTGAATAAGAACACTCTCATTAGAAGAAGACTTCTCAGAAAAAGGCAACGTACATGATAATAAAAGACTCTGAGAAACTCCTGTGTCCCTTAAAAGTTTCTATATTACTCAAGAGTGATATAGAACCCTTCGACATGAATGGTTCATAATTCTCCATGATAAAATCAGACTGGGGTTCATTAAACCTAACAAAGATATTGTTTTCAATACATGACCGTGACCTGGACCTCTTAGAAATAAGAGCATTTGGAATAGGTTCGTTTTGATTCCGATGCTTATTTTTCAGTTTGTAGCAATCAGAAATAATGTGTCCTTTCTTCTTGCAACAGGTACATGTAGGAAGAGACAATGATTTTTGATCAAGCTTATTAGAAGCTTGATTTCTAAAAGTTGTGCCAGGTTGAGATTTAGAAGGGCTCGTATTAGGCTGAAATACCTTTTTAACAGACTACTGCTGAGTGGAAGACTTGCCTACAAAAGGAACTTTATGAGCTAAGGAATACTTGTCAGCGGCACGAGCAGTATTTTCCAAAGTTTAGACCTTATGCTCATTAAGATAAGTCTTAATGTCACTATGGACACAGTTCCTGATCTCTTCAAGTAATACAAGTTGTCTAAGACTTTCATAATCTTGTTCAACTTTCTTGGCTAAGCACCATCTATCAAATAACATTTCTTTTTCTCTTTCAAATTCGACGTGAGTTTGTCCAGCTTCTTTTTTATAGTTCCTGAATTTTTCCCGATAAGCCTCAGGGACTATCTCATAACCCTTTAGGATGCATTCCTTAATCAGATCATAGTCAGCACTTTGCTGTACAGTGTTTCTATTATTATAACAGTCAGGTCAAACAGAACTGAACTGAATTTCTGGAGAATGTCAAATCAAGTTAACAAAGTTACCTTATAATAGCATATAATGGAATAAAATATTTAAAACTAACAAACAAATAATTAAATTAAAAATACATAACAATTACTAGGAGGTAAACATGTTTACTTGGATCTTAGTTCTGGTTTACCTGATCTGTTTACATGTTCTTTACTAAATTGTAGTAAGAGACCTGACCTTGTTTAAAAGGAAAATGACCATCTTGATAGTTCTGTTATTCTATCTGAGCTTTATATATATATATATATATATATATATATATATATATATATATATATATATATATATATATAGCATATAGCAGATATGCATGTATGTATGTATGTATGTATGTATGTATGTATGTATCCTTATTCATTTCTACTTTAACATCTGACTAGTTTCGTTCTGTCTTGTAGTTGTACCCAGTTCTGATTTGGGATGATTATTTTATTGCAATTATTCATTAAAATAAAAGTGTTCGTTAATACTTTTGGACTTCACAATTATGTTGAGATTATTGTGAATTCATCTGCATACATTTTTGATTGTATAATTGTGATTAATGAAGACCATTAGCACATCAACACTATTCCAGGCTTTTTGTATATCAACACTTTCAAGATTAGACTTTTATTTGGAACCCTATTGGAATTCAATCAGAATACTTTTATCGGCTTGGACTATAAGTTTTAGGGCTATTCACAATATTTTAGGTTCTTATGAAATTTTCACATTATATATTAGTTAAATAAATTATTTGTAGAATTGTATAAAACTTTTTGGTTTTGCGCTCTTTTCTTTTGCTTAGTTTAATATCATAGGTTTGTAAGAATCAACTTAAAAGAGCTGCCCCATATCACTGTTGCTATTAAACTTGTGTATATGGTTTTGAATGTCTATGTGCAAGGAAGCAATCCATTCAAATACTTCCAAGAGGAGGGACTGCTTCATTGCCCATTTTAAAAGACATCACTCTTTGGAATACCGGGGTCTTATCCGCCCATGTTTGGATTGCTTGCGTGTGCCTATCGATGGCTTGCCATTTAAATCCTGCCACGAAGTGAGCGCTCAATAAACAGATGATGGTCAATATCAATGAGCATTTCCAAATCCACGTTTGAAATGCCAATTAGGTTCCCGGCGTATAACTCATACACCCGCGTAGCAGTTTCACGACCTCTAGGACATCAGCGAGCAAAAGCATATATGTATTCTAATACAACTAACATCCATGTATTCACATTTGAATGCAGACCAGACTTTGTTTGGATGTTCTCTTCAAACCTTTCCCATCTATTCATGAACATGTATGGGTACACGCCTTTTCTATCTGAGTCAGTGTTAATGATTTTGAAGCTTTCTGCCTCAGAATTGTTGACTACCGTGTCTGGTGACAAATTCAGACACTTTAACGAATTATTAAGCTGCAGTTGGCCAAGTCTAAACGTCGTATATTTTTCCGTATTATTAGGAACGACGCTTATTGCCACCTTTGATGACGTGGCTATTGCTTGCATTATTAAATGGCAATTATACCAGTGCAGATTATGAAGTACTACAGAAATGTTTGTTTGGCTCGATTTAATTTGATTCTATGCGTTTTGTGTTTTTAAACACTCCAGTAATGTGAGAATGATAATAAACTTTGAAAACAGTGGAGCTGAATTCACCATTACAGATCCAGCAATAAATGGCCTTTGAGAACTGAATGTCATACAGGTCAAGATCATTTATGAGGCTAAAAAGCTCTTGGCTGATAAATTTCACCCTAACCTCGAGCAATTTAAGAAAAACCTAAACCGAGTCTTTCCCACGATATAAAATTGATGGCTCATATCTAACTACACTGTTACAAAGTCCGCGTGGGACTTGTTCCGCAACTTAGACTGTATTTGTTTTATATGTCGGAATTATATACCGGAACGTTTCAACACACAAAGTCACTTTAGAATATTTTTACCAGGTTGAGGCACAATCGTGTGCTGCGGCTTTACACTGATTCCACTGTAGTAAAAGTCGTAGTAAGCTAGGAGTGTTTGGGTGCTAAATACATGCATTCGAAGTGTCTGCATGGAAATGTCTTACCCTCGTACTTTTTGTGTCGGTCAAGCGACTGGGATGGACTTTTAGCGATACATAGTGAGACAGCGGCTCTATATCATTCATATCTCTCAAATTAATTTGGATGCACATATGTGAAGTTTTGCTTTGTACATATGTGGTTAGTGCAAGCGGATAAAAGATTATTTTGTTCCGAGTGAATACATTAACTGTGATATCCGGGCTAAGTGATTGAAACGTTTTAAGTGTGATCTTATTAACCTGAACTGAAACGCATTTGGTCTAGTAAATTTTTTTTCTCGTAAAACTTATCCGACCATAATATCTTAGCAGAACTATAACAGCCTTGCATATACATCCCTCCAAGGCGAAAATGTTTTGGCTCAAAGCTAAACGTTATCTGCCCACCTAAGAGGCAGTTAGATATCATGATCTCCATTCGGTTTTGAGATTGGCGCTACATCACATGAATTCTTCCAATACATATGCAGTGTAAGGTTCGCTTTCCATATGGATGTAACTCCGAGTAAGCTGGAAGGCTATATGAGGAATTTGATCGTGTAAGTACTCTCTTGTTTTACCAGAAAAACGTTTCTTGTTCAGTTATGTTACCCGATCTGATTAATGTCGGAGAACAGTTACGGGGAGGAGCGAATTACATCCCCTTAAGCAGGAGAGACCATCTCATGAACCCCAAGGTATATGAGACAGCTTCTAGATAACCCGACTGGAAAATAGACTCCATATGTTGCGGAGTGGCTTCGAAAGAGATTACATGTAGTGGTTGTAGTGAACTTGTCGAACGACCCGGGAAAGTAACATCTTGCTTGCACCAAGGCTATAGGTCCCCCAAACGGAGTTGAGCACATTAGGATGAAAGACCTCTAAGATAAAATCTGGAGAAGAGTACTCTAATCTCCATCCCAAATCACGGATAACGTCAGTCTGAGAAACTTTTCGCTCATATGAAATGTGTGTGGAGACTTCCTAACTTTGTGAGCTGAGATGCGAAGCAAATTAATTTGGTGTGTGGTTTCCCGATATGTGGAACTAATAGCACACTTTATCCAGGATGAAAGTGGGTGTGATGATATATCGTTCTTTTCCTTTATGTGTGGTAAGAAGAGGTGTGATCTCCTTCGATGCAACGGCTTGGTCTTTCGTAGCTACTACTTTAGAGTTCACACTGGGTCCTGTAGATGACCTTCAGATAAAGTGCCCAGAGAAGACAGTTGTTCATTACAAATGTCTGATTCCCCACGAATGAGAGCCTCTTCTTGGGAGACCCCTTTTGTGTGACACTGACCCATCCTGAGGGATCTGCATGTAGACGGGTCAACATGCAGATCAGTCATTTTACTGATTCTGCCTACCGTTCTCTAATGCAATAAGGAAGCAGATTTTATATGAAAGGTGAACAGATGAAGATTCTGAGAGCTGTTCAAATTTTGTCTTATTCAGCTAGGTTAGTACCCTTGATAGATTCCGCCTGGGCAAGGATCAAACGTCATTAGACGTGTGTAATGAAGAAAAGGACAGAATATCGAATAGTCATTGGTTTGTCAGATATCCTATCTTCTATGATGACGCAGGGTACCGGTGATCGTAGAACGGTACGTTTAGTTATGATTGATACTAACTGTTTTTCATCGAAGAGGCATATGAAGCTAGTTATTGAGATATGAAGGCCTGCAGTGGTATAAAATGTTCTTGTGCGCACCACTGTAAGAATATATTCCATTGGCTTCGTATGCCTTTTCGATTGCTCCACCACTGGTTGTGTTCCTGAATACGATACAGACATTCAGGTTCAGCAATCTCTGGTTTGGGATAAAACACCTGCTGTCGCGGGTGCTTGAGCAAATGATGAATATCCCGATTTCCATGTCTCCAGTAACTAAAGAATTCATCGGATTAAGATTTTAAGTGGATCCCCGCGAATTTTAGTGTCCGAGATCTTATATCCATCCGTTTCAGACGCCTTACATTTAAGAGGCATAATCAAATGTAGATAATAGAATAATATATGTTTTAACTCCTTAAGTACTAAAGTGCTATAAACACTAACATGATCTCAGGAATATTTGATAGAAGTTGTCCAGTGTTTCTGCCAGGTTTGTATGTGTTTGTGGGATGATTGCCATCTAATTTGTAAATCTCCACTGTGCTTCTGAAACTTAAATTCGGGTTCTTGTAGCTGCCATGCTTTTATGGCAGCCTCAGTAGCAATGAGATGTATAATACGGCGACGGCGGTTTTGTTCACGAACGTACACAGGAGCCTAGGTGACAATACCGTCTGCAGAACGATGTGCCCTTATATACATACAATATGGGAATATCACTTTTGTCTGTGTTGCACTGATCATATTAATTAAAATATGAATGTTTAAATTTGGTTAACAATACATGTTTTCTGGTTGCTGATCACAATCAAGGCCGTTTTAAGCTAGTAAACACATTTCAATAATTATTTTGTAGAAGTTTACACATGTGTTGCACAAGGTGAATGCAGGGATGTTGAAGCACTAATTATTACCATGTTGAAAATATGTCTCACAATACATTCCAGTTTCTTTAATCGAGCTTGTCAATGTTTTGTGATTGAAAGAAATGTAATGTTTCATTGGATTGCAAACATCTATCATCGTGATATAGCTGCTTACCTCCCTGGAAATTTGTCCTGTATATAAATCATACATCTCTGCATATACATCTTTTCTGGAATAGAACCATAATATTGTACATGCTATTAAAGAAAGTTCATTTTTTTGACGCAAACCCTTATGTTATATTTCACCTATCTTGTTGTTTTCATCACATAATGTTTTAGCCAAATGTTGCCGAGTTAATTTTAAGCATATCGGTAATTAATTTATAAACATGAATCCAATCAGATATCAAATGATAATTCAAATATTTTGCTATCAACTTAGAATTAGCGTTAAATTTAAATGTTTATACATGCTGCATGCGCGAGTAAATAATAATAATAATAATAATAATAATAATAATAATAATAATGTTTAGTAATGTTGACATCTTCTGAGGATATTCACGACAGTTTGTTATCAAGTGCTAAGGGATGTACATCATTGATGTCGAAATTTTTACCCATTTTCTAGAAGAGGACCTTCCCTAAGAGAATGCAAAAATAATAATCTCCTTCAAAGGAAACATACAAACAGTCACGGAGCCACAAAACGACAATGTATGGGCATTTAGTAAGAAACAAATCACAACAAACCAGAGACGGCATCCACAGATGGTTTCAATCGGGAAAAGTAAAGAAGACAATGATTAGCAATGACAACATCGGGACAGACACTAAATGTCAACTTTATGAACTAATCTTTGTTGTGTAGAATGTGTAGGAAGTTAGCTAAATGAGAGTGAACCACTTGCCATAGGATAACCCTACCAGAACACTAGCAACTGTCGAATAAAGTATGAGCTCGAATGCACAAAATATGGTTGAACTGCTCAGCATTTAGACTTCTCTACAACAGTAGAAAAAATCAGTAGTCAAACAGAGAAACATTCCAATATTTCACTTCTTTGTTTGCATCCTTTATTATTATTATTATTATTATTATTATTATTATTGGTGTTATTGTTGTTTCGGATATGTAGCATTTAGGAGACGCAACTTCATGGATCAATTTTCCTGCATTTAAATTGCTTTAGTTAAAGTTAAATTACCGTTATGTGTGTGTATGTCCTTATGTCAAATACAATTTTGGAATATCCATAGTGGTATACTTACTGTTTGGCATATTTTCTCACAAAGTTCGTTCTAATCAAACCTTCCTCTCCATGGATATGTTTGGCCACATACACCTTTTTATCCTATTAAAGAAAAAGAAAACCATAGCATGTGTTCCAAGATTAATATATCTTACACAAACAAGCGCTAGGGTTCGGATTTGATTTGCATAACTAACAACTATGAAAGAAAGCCATAAAGTATTGTTACTTCAACAATGTAGTCGAACATTTGCTGATGAAACACATGCAATGCTATACAGAGGATGTGCAACACTTGCAGATTCAAATCAAATGTAATACCATTCATTAGCAGTTTGCTTAGCCAAAAATTAATAAATAATATGTTTCATTTATAAATAAATGTAAACTTCAATTTCATTTCAGTCTCTTATGTATGAATTTGCAATGGAAAGCAAACGTTTTTAGTGGATGAAAGCATCTTTAATAAAATAAGGAGAACGTTTATATGTTGACACCTTTCTCAGTACAAGGCACGAAAATGAAAATATATGTAAATGTCAGGCAGCCCTTATAGCTTCTTTTAAATTTATAAAATTTAAAGATATATACAGTTACTCAAATAAATGTATTTATTTTAAAGCCCTGCGCACGCATTCATATAGTGCGACCTGGTCATGAAGTGCTTTGCTAAACCACACCTGTGTCGCGCTGACAATAGTCAGTATATCTCCTTTAGAAAATGATAAATCTTGTGTATATGCTCCTTTTAATCCGTTAGAATCGGATAGACATTCTACCATCTGCCCTGGTGTCCACGCCTCCTAAAAAAGAACAAAACGCAGAATTACATCCTTCAGTAATCAGTTTTCCACAGACGTGTAAACTTTCTCAGTCATCCATTATTTCTGGAACAGTTTTGAAACTACTGTAGTGATTGTGATGTTTTAGAAATCCTATAATCTGAAATTAATCCAGGATCCTTTAATAAAATATAATCCTTATATATATATATATATATATATATATATATATATATATATATATATATATATATATATATATATATATATATATATATATATATAATTTACAAACCATCAAAGTAAAAAAATAATTGTATCTGCATGTAAACAAGAATTATACCTCCATAAATATTTTAAGCTAATATTGTGAGAAAATACATTCAAAGAACTGCTGCTTCCCATTGATAGTAATGAAGTCAAGCAAATCAGCGATTTTGAAGTTGTCCCTCACGGTTGATGTAATGACATGGGTTAGTATTTATGTTCAAATATTTTCTGATTATCCAAGAATTGGTTTTGTCTTGAACCTTTGCTTGAAATAAACAGGAAAGAAAAAATAAACTGCTACAGACCATGTGGATTATTATTTCCGAATTAGACTGATTAGCACGTAGGGTGGTATTTATTATACCAACATATCACATAGGAAAATCCATGCTTTGAATATATATATATATATATATATATATATATATATA
>JAECUM010040195.1:0-29332 GCA_016617855.1 Megalonaias nervosa | reverse complement strand
TATTTAAGTTTTACAAAACTTGATGGTTTTGCTTCTTTCTGTTACTCAGTTTATAATCAATGAGTCGTAACATTGGGTACGGGGGGAACACGAGACTACTCGTGGGTTTACGGGCATATCACGAGACTACTCGAGATTTTAGAGTTGCAAAGTATAGTAGTAAAACGCAGAGACATTCTAGACAATTGAGTGCCGCTAAAGCGTCATTTTACTAAGTTGTTTATTTTCCTTTCTTATTTAGTAATTGTAGCAATTAAAATTCATTTTATTGATTTTTATAGCAACTGAGTGACTACTAAGATGATTAACACCCTTTAGAAGTTTTTATTCTGTTTTTGTTTTCTAACTGTCATTCTTTAAGAAAATGAAGAAAAACGCAGTAGTTACATGTAGCAGGATCAAGTGTTCCATGATCGACCTATTCTAGCTATGTTTATATATCAGCATACCTTGAATATAAATGTTGGTATTTTCACAATTTTGAGCACACTCTTTTCTCTAATAAAGCTTCACATGGATGAAAGACTACACGTAAGGAAGAAAGTTAAACCTGGACCACTATACTTTCTTGGTTTGAATAATTGTTTAACTTAGAGATGACAAAGGCATTCAATTAAATTCTATACACAGTCTATAATCCCGTTGCCGACAAGGAAATAATGACGGTTTGACGGATGTTTTCAAGTTCGATGAAAAATTTATAAACTTGAAAGTTCAACGCAGTTACCATTCCACATCACAATTATCTAAAAGATTCTTCTGTTCAAATATTAATAAAATTTCTCACTTTTCATCAACAATACATGGATCGTTTAGCCACATGATTAAATCTGTATTTTACAACCACTGGGTGGAGACAGATCAAATCTAAAACGACGTTTTACTAGTATGTGTTTTCTCTTCAGAGTACTCTTTGCAAGAAAATTCTGAAAAATTACTTCATTGCAAATGAAATTTCCTTGAAATTATTATAACATCATATCATACAATGAATGTCTTGTTTATCGATCGGGAGACCCAGGTCTTCGGTAACTCTTTAATTGACATGTTATAAAAGGAATCATGAACAGCTATAAACAAGTATTAAATGTTTGTGTTCTGAGTTATGATTGCCCGAGAAGAGGTAGTTCTTCGATTGCAAGAATCTGTAGTTATTCGAATACATATTCATGTCACGCAACCTTATAGATTCATTTTGAATTCTGTCACGACTCCCCTCCCAGCTTTGTTGGGATGGGTGTCATGGGTTTGGTTATCGTTATCTAGAGGTGATCGCCTACGGTGTAATTTGCACGGAGCGAGTAAGTATCAATGGAAATTGTGAAATTTACAGGTGGAATAGATAAAGATCTGAGCAGGTATATAGAACAAAAAGACATGAGCCCCCGTACATGTACAAACCATAAAATTTAATCAGACGTTCATAGACCATAAAATTCATAAACAATTGTAATAATATATTACATTAGCACGATACACTTCTTTCATGAAAATTTTTCAAACGAATTTCAAAATACAAATATGCTTTTACAATAGCCGATCTGTTAAGCGATAGAATTTAAATCATCATCAAATCGAGTGAAATCGAACACTGCTTTGTACAGATTCATAACCTTATAGTTTTTGCATCAGTCCAATCTCTCCGACTGTTCCTTTGGCTTCCTGTGCCTGTAAGTCTGGGTCCTTTCACTTTCTCCTTTTTTCCACAATCTCAGGTGTATTGCTGCCTTTAACCTTCCAACTTGTGTGGTCACTTTGGCTTGAAAATTCGTGATTCGTCACGTAGACCCTGGTGGCTTGCAAATCCGTGATACGTCAGGTAGACCCTGATGGGACAAATCTCAACTTGTAAAAGTAAACAAAAACGACACCCTAAGTGTTCTGCTGTATACCCCTCCTGAGAAAAGCTCCTAATCTTTTCTTGTTACTGTCAGATAAATTCTATCGTAATTCAAACAGATCCTACGGCCATCTGGTCTTACCTAAACAATGCGGACCGTACACAAACCTAGTTTCACAAAATTAATGGTCCTGCTAATGGCTATTTCAACACACCATTGAGACATTAATTCTAGACTAGTCTCAGTTACATAAATGAATAAATGAAATTCCTTACACTACGGTATTTATAACAACAATCAAGTAGTTATCATACGTGAACTCATATCGGAGAATTCACACGGGTTCTCGCATCTCAACTAAAATAAGGCATGAAATTCTAGATACCTAATTTTCTATATAAAATAAGGCATGAAATTCTAGATACGTAATTTTCTAGAATAATCGAGACTATACCTTCAAACGAGCCGTCAATGTATATATAAAGAAAAATATCATTGTACGGACTCAGATAAATGAACTCAACACAGTTATATCATATCAAGAAAATTGATCTACGAACTTAAACAAATAAATCCATGCAAATACAAGCAAATAAATCAAACAAATCATCATAGTAGTATCAACGAATTACATAAAAATTGATGCAAATACCTTGTGCTTTCAAGCTTTTGTGTCTGTCGATTTTCCAGACAATCGCTTCCCCTGGATGATTTTACGAGTGAATTTACTTCTTAAATCACTCGGAGTCCCCTTACAATTGTTTCTCTTGCAGAAAAAGCGTAGACTGATTTCAAATTTGCTATTAGCAGATTTAAACTGAGAGGTTTCATGTGAAACCACGCCCTCTTCACAGCGTGACCAATCTGTATGAAATATACAATTCCCGCCTGAACTAGGCTCAAACAGTGCAGTTCGCCTGACAAACATTGATTACCCAACTGATTCCTGGTAACTTTCAGAAATGACAGTTTTTCTATTCCGATCAGAAGTTGACCCCTACCCTGTTCAATTTAAACAAACGTAGCCTTAATCAAAAATCGGTAAACTCATGACAGAGACTGTACCAATCCGTGCATTACGGCGATTTAAACATGCGTCTGTCCCCATAAATCTAACTAATTGTTCACCTATCCAACTTAATGCTTCCTTCATAGATCTACATAAATTTGCATCCTTACAAATTCCAACTGAGCCGTTTACCTTAAAGTTATTCGGACTCTGCTTTTTTGAATTTTAATTTATAATTTTACATGTGATAGTTGTGTTAACTCAACTGCTAGTGCAGGAGCGGATCCATACATTCTACATGGCTTAAGTAGCAAACAAAACAAAACACAACAATAAACAAAAGAAAAACAAAAGACAAAAACCAAAACCAAAACAAAGCAAACTGGGAATAAAGTTTAAGATGACGAGTAAGATAAGTTGATGCATAATTAATAATCTAGTGTTGATGAATGATGATGAGACTGAAGACATCACAGAATCCTCAGCTAACATGATATAATTAAATAAATAGCGGTTCAATCGGTTCAAAATGGCAGACGAGAAGACCTAAGCAAAAGCGGGGAATAACTCAATCGAATATGAATGAAAATAAAGGCGATCTTAATCCACGCTTTATCTTATTTGTAAGCCCCATTCAATGATTTGATTAAACGAATTCTGTAACATTCTGGACAGGCGTGTAAGTGTTCACTCCATAAATGACTGGATGGGTGTGCGGATATGTATAACACTCTATGATCCCATCATAGATGACTGCATTAGGATATGTTTTAAGTAATAAAGTAACCCTTTCAAATAAATCTGGATGGCTTTTGGTATTGTCTTACAAAACAATAACGGCGTCTTGTATGTCTGATATGTATAAGCATATTATTATTTTACAAAGTAATATGGCACATTGTCACTTGACTACTATAAAACTGTGAATGACAAATAGTAGCGATATGAAATTCAAACTTCTGAAGAGTGTCCTGGAAGATGGACTTTTATTTCCATGTACAGTAGCAGATTTTTTATCCTTTTTGTTTGTACTGCCTTTATTGTTAATGTTCCCTTTTTGTTTCTCTTTCTTTTCCTCATCGACACGATGATATCGTGGAGAAGTAGGTACAGAACGTCCCGAGCTTTCAACAATGTGATTGGATGGAAGTTCATCGTTTGAATTACCTTGCCACCCATCATTTACAGGAATAGGATAAAATTCTGTAGGCATTGGAATGGTTCGACAAGGAAGGTCTTCGACTGTTACATTGAAATCTATGATTGGAATTCTCATTTTCGCATTGGTATATGTCCAGCTGTACTTATCACACTGAGCAGCATATAGCATAAGAATTCGCTTTGGTTCAAGGTCAGAAAATATTAAACATCGGACGTCTTCTAAATCATTCATATTTTCCATTAGAACAATTTTCTCCCAATAATGCCCCTTATATACAGCAGCACACTTATAATCCACGAATTCCGGAAGGGACTTACAGCCCTTGAATTCGATTCGAATTTTAGTATCGTTTCTACAATGCTGATAAATCAATCCTTGACACCTATTCCCATCTGCAAATGTTGCATTGAAGATATAACTGTTTTTTAATCCGCAAGGTTGAAGCAGTATTTCATTTGCTATTTGTAAGATAGGTTTATATATATCCCTGAATGTTCGATACGTGTCTGTGATTGGTGCCGCGTCCGGCTGAAAGCGACCTCTGTTACATATTTCAGTACCAAAATTAGATCCTTTGATTGACCACATATCGCTTTGGCTAAGAGAATAGCCTATTACAGATCGACTAAATCTATGAAAACCAACACATGTGAGTTTTGGTCTGCAGCCATTTGTGAAAAGAGACAGCGCAGTGAATAAACGTTCGTCACGTGAGGGTGAATCCAGAAAAGACACACACTTAAACGTCCCGAATGAATCGATATGAAAATAAGATTCAGATAAATTCACATATTTTGCACCAAATTGGTCCCTTAGCAACCATCTTCCGAGAAGTCTTCTCGGGAAGGAGCAAGTGGGAGGGGAGATGTTAGGATCACATGCATTGCACGTCTTAGGACATTGCTGCTTAATATACTCATTGCATGGGAGACCGGCACAGTTTGAGTGTTCATCTGAACAAAGGTTGTTAAGGAAGATCATCTCCAATAGTAGGGTGTAATTCATAGCAGAATTATTTTGGGAACTGGGAGAAATGCAAGCTAGATCTGTGTACAGATATGCAAACATTTCATTTAAATGCTCCGTACGAGGTGGAAATCGAAGACACCAAAGGTCATCTTGGCCACTTTTTCTCAGAACTATGTAGACGTTTCCTTCTTGGCGCCAATGTGCAATGCAGACTGTTTTTTGTATGATATCCATGGGTAGAAAATTAGAACAGTCACTAGACCTGAAATCGAAAGTTATCCCTTCACCTGTCAGACATTCACTTTCAAATCTCATTGGTACATTCATAAAATTACATCCATGAAAGTTTCCGAAACCATCTTTAATTTTCATATTGTAGCCTCCAGAAAGAGGACAAGTGGTAAACTCTTGTTTCATTAGTGGATAAGAGACAAGCAGCCAGGGGTCCCATTTTTGTTCGTTCTCATCACAGCTGCCGGAAATTGGTTTCTCAGTCAAATGCGACATCTTAATCTGCGTTATTGATCTGCTTCTATTAACAAATTCAATACAGCCAAATTTTTCTTGACCATAATTATCTCTATGTTTAATAAAAAATCTTCCATGATCTATTAAGTTCTCGCATAATCGTCTTTCTGTGTAAAATACCCGTCCGGTTTCTGTATCCTGTTCTTGCATTTCCATTATGTGTTCTCGGAAGTTGACCGCCGTGCGACGCCCGGTGCTGGTTCTTATATTCGTGTGCCATGCGTGTGGCTGGAGATATTCCGGAAATACACATAGAGAAACAAGATGGCGCACTAAGGTCAATACTAATAGGATTACAAGGTTGAGGTCTTCACGTCGTCTGGCCATTTTCAATTTATCTGAAATTCAGAAAAAGATACTTGTTATATAAACATCAAGTTCATAAACTTAGCATTTAATTTAGTAGATGAGGGGAGGGAAGAGCATTTCTTTATTTTAGCCGGAATATTTGTTTGACCTTTACTGAAGAACACCTGGTTTATTTCCTTTTGTAATGTGGAAAATATGGACATACGCCAGCCTTCAGTGACGTACAAAGGGTAAATGGTGCACTGGGCCACGATGAAGGCATAAAGGGGTTCTGTCGCCCTTGGTTTTGGTGCCCTAAGACCTCTGGCGCCCTGAGCAACCGTCCCGTTAGTCCACCTCCCCCTGTTAGTATGCTACTGTCAGGCATAAGCATGTCAGATTATAGCAGCTTTCTTTCAGGAAATAGGAAAAGAAAATATCAGACTCTACCGCTTCGTTCGAACAAATTACAGTACAAAGGCTATTATCTGAATCAACATATTTTATTTTCATCTTATTATATAGCGACGGGAAATAAGTTATTACGTTATCGGTTATCCCCACTTTACATTGCAAAAGATGCTACAATGTCTTTATGTATTTCATACCGGCAAATGGTACAAATTGTTAAACACATTCAAATCAAATAAATGTCAATAACTATAGGAGTAAAGCTCCATAATGTGTAATAGACAGCATTATATATGATAGATATTAATCCTTGCGCCTCTGACATGGTACTTTATTAGCTTTGTTATGTGTGCTATGTGGATGTATATGAAAATAATAACAAGAAGCCATAGGAGTGAAATCAAGATGTAGGAATATTATCTATACCGTTTTGTGCTTTCATAACAAACGGCTTTCATCTTACAGCTTCATCGATTTCTTAATACAAAAAGCTAGCACTGTGTAAATATTAATTAGGCTTTTCCCAGCACTTTATGACATTTCTGTGAACATGCAGTTGGGAAAAGTAGTCTTAGATAACCATAACAAAGTGAGATTACAAAATTCAGATAACACAAAATTGTTGTATGAATGTTAATTTTACATGTATATGAAGATTTATTAACAATGTAATGTAATACAAGTAAATAAATCCCCGAAGAGTTGGTTTTAAATCTTGTGACTATACCGGCAACGGAGTCGTCAAAATCTGTAACTGGGCTTTGATTTTTATCTAAACTCTTTAATTAATTTCGAGCAGAAAGTTGCCATTAAACCCAGTGATGTACCAGAAAAGGAGTTGTAATTACGTACACAAGCAAAAGCATGCATTAGACGTTTCAGCAAGAACTACAGCTGTAGGTGTTTCGGATACTGACTATCGGTATAGAAGGCTGTCATTTGACACGTAACCTACGTCCTATGATGACTTTTTAAGCCATTCGTTATCATGAGTCCAGGCAGAAACAGACTCACCCACTAATTGTTTTGATTGCCGTTAGAACATGTAATCATTGGTATCAGTAATAAACTGGTGCCTGTGCTGCTTCATGACGCTGGTTATTGTCTAATTATGGTCGGCAGGCGAAATGGAACCTTGCCCTTCATATAGCTTTCACATCCTATGAATCAATATGTGTGGACAAAAAGAGTTAAGATAATTACTTGAAAGTAACCAAAATAATTAATAATGCAAAGGACGCCCTCAGAGAAAGATATTTACGCTGAGATCATCGGTCTTGCTTGAAACCAATCGTATAAACTGTTATAGGAAAATAGGTTACTTGTAGCGAAGTCATTAGAACTGTCCAAGATAATTTATGACCTCGTATAAAAGATGTTACATTTGGCACGCGTGTATTTGGATTATCTCTTGTTACATCGTAGGGAGCACAATTCTTTATAAACCCAATGACTATTGTACACAAAGTTTAAATGTATCGATATTATGTGTAAATATTACTGCACATCACTATATTGTAATAGCCTAAGAGTACGAAGTGCAAATAGAGAAAATACATATAAAATTTTGTTATGAAATTTTATTTTCTCGTGTGGACTGGAATTTCTGAACTCCTGGCTTTATGTTTTGTCACGCAAGTTTTCAGCTGAACCGCCACCACTGAACAAAGAGCACATCGTTCCCACAACACTAAGGGGAAAAAACATTTTTTCCAGTGCTATCGAATGCTATACCCATCAATACATTTTTAATGTTGACACCCAGACCGCCTGAAGGAGAAGTTTGTGTGATAAATTCAGTTCAACAAGTTCGTTCATCATGTTGATGGATCATTAACTAATCGCATGGTGCTATTTTGCTGTTTTGTAAATTATGCTTATACTGATATTCTGTATGTACCACTATTTTCTTTCACTGAAAAACGTCCTTTAAGTTACTACCGTGTGCTTTTGGATCCAATTGCGATTCTCCAATTGGTCTCGCAAGGGGATCTAATGATGCAATTAATACAGTAAAAACATTCAAATAAATAAAGTTGTCAAACAGAGGGAAAATCGAACAGCAAAATCAACACATAGGGACTTACGACCATGTTCGTTTTATCACCTATCACCACAACAAATGCACAATAATATAGCCTGGTGCCAGACTGCCTAGCATATTCAAATATTTTGATCTTTATGGGATAGAGGTCGTCTTCTACGTGTGAAAAGTGCAGTTTGTGTCATAGCTCTCTCTCTCTCTCTCTCTCTCTCTCTCTCTCTCTCTCTCTCGTGAAATACGATAATTCATTCTATCCTCAATTCCTATGAACAATTCTGACAATTTACAACAATGAACCCAAACGAAACCCCCAAACAAAACAAACCTACGAAATAAACGGCAAAATATCTCTATTTCAACCATAGTTGTCCCGCAGCGTTAACATTTATGAAAAAAATATTAAATCGTAATAAATATTAGATGAAGTCTCTATATGAAAAATTTTAGCTTTAAGTGGTTCTAAAGTAGAGCTGATACTAAATAAATTCACAGTCCTTTGAAAGCTAATTCTTGTAATTCTGGAAATAGTTGTAATTTAATCCTCAATAAGTTATTTCGCAGTAACATGCGCAATAATGCACAAGAACTACTTTCTATCTCACTTCTTTCTTAGTGATTGTGACCACAAAATCGTCCATAATTTATCTTCCAAGAGATCTTGCTGTAAATATAGTTCCCTCAATGTTTGTCATTTAAGTGTGAAAGGTGAAGAGTGGGAGAGAACCAAATTGCCGTGCAAAGACTACGAAAGTATTATTTGACAAATTAGACTCGATACTGTGAGAATGGCGGTTTTAGATCAGACGTTTATTCCACTAAGACAGGACTGAATATGATTGTCCTTGCTTTCTTATTCTCTCAGGATACTGCTTTTATAATAGAGTGAACAGATTGTATATTCTGGCAAGACGAAACATGATGGCATTATAAGCGCGATATCAATCACGATCAACTTAAAGGCGCTCTTTTAGAACCGTTAAATGAAATTAATTAGTTTACTTTTTCACGCTTCAGTCTCCGGAGGGTATGGTTGACGATCATAAATGGTGATACAGCTGAAATTGACAGCTTGGAATGTTCTGTACGGTAAATCGAGTTAAGGAATCATGTAGTATAAGACTGTATCAACTTCGTCGTTTGAGTGAATCTCATGATACAAGATAACATAGTTTATCTCCAGGAAATGAAATTGGACTTCTTGCCTAGTACAACTGAAGCATGCATCCAATCTAATTGATTTCACAAAGTTTTCAATTTAAAAAATGTTGGAAAAATTAAAGCAAGGTCTTTGAAATTAAAGCCTAAAAACTGTCTTTCAGTTAGGTTTTGTTAATTAGACACAGTTTGATAGAAAAATTCACCCACTGATTAAAACGGTTTTAGTATTCACGTCGAACTGTAAAATTAAATATACATGCATGATCTTGATATTATGACGAGAAAACTGCTACATGCAGGATAACTACTCTCTGTTGATGGCGCATTTCAAAACTTATTTAAAGTCATGCTGATATCTTTACGGACCCACCTCATTATTTAAATCAAATTACATCTAGGAGGCTCAAGAATAGGTAGGCAACTCACCACATGAAAATAAATACATGCAGCAGTATGTGTACATCAAGAAGAGGAAATAATGCGTCGCCTTTTATACTCAGTTATCGTACAACAACGAGGATACCAAGCAAAACGATTCATACTATTCTATCCCATCTTGTACTGTTTATAATTTCTCTATTTTTCGAGTCGCCTCGTGCTGCCATAGTGATTCGACTTCTTGTAATGATTTCTTTCAACATATCCCCGGTCAATTAAATTGCCAGACGGTCGTGAAAACATTATTGTAAGGAATGCTATTTATCCTTGTGGTATATGCCGTAGGTGAATGGTTCACGTCATATCAAATATTAAGGACTACAATGAAGTCAGGCAATTTTCACTGAAACGGAATAATTACTTCCATTTACCAAATCACATCTAATGTGTCCGGTCTCCGTAAAAATAAACAAGTTAGCATGCCCACTATCTTGTTTGACTCAGTTTCAATATCAGGACTATGCACACGGGATGTTAGTTTTGCGTAGAAAGTAAATTGCTGGGCTCTTTTCACAGACAAACACTTTATTTTAGAATATTTATCTCATATTTATAATAAAGACATAATCATTGCATCAGTGCAGTAAAATTGTACGTCGAACAGTAGTGGATTCAAGATGGCTTCCAAGAGCCAAATTCAGTTTGTCTGGAATAAATTCTGTTTCTATGGGACATAAAAAAATTTTAAAAATAAAAATATACAGCAAAATCTTTCTTGGGTTTATCAGTTTCATTAACACCATTGCCTTGAATTACGAAATAAAAGATCTAGATCTACATTAAGGTTGTAAACCTATTTACAAAGCAAGTAGCTTTGGCTGCTTGCTGCTGTAAATTTAAATACATAGCGATATTATATTTCTCAAGTCTACACACTGTAAATGGTGATGCTAATCATTATGTTAATCAAAATTTATCTTGCCAAGAATCGCACATAATTTAAGAAAGGGCTCAAATCTGATGAATTAGTGATGCTAGCTCACACAGCCCATTGAAATATCCTAAAACCTTGAAATTAACCGCGACCTATGTTATTCATTAGCCGTTTATGCTACATGAGAGGCGTGTTTTGAGTTGGAGGATCTTGCACTGTATGAGAAAGGTTTCGGAATATCGAGAATCTCTGTGTATTACAAGTTTTTGAAAGAACGTTTAATGTCATACCTTTTTTAACTGCAGAATAGACAGAGAGCACGATAATTACATGCTAATTCGTACGTGATTTTACAAACGGATTTTCACATACACTTGGAATATCTCTCTCTCTCTCTCTCTCTCTCTCTCTCTCTCTCTCTCTCTCTCTCTCTCTGTGCACGTTATGGTATATATGCTCTAATGATGCATGAAGCCTATTAGTTGTTTTTTTTTTCTTCATACGGTTAACTATTGAAAGCAAAACACTGTAGGAGCTGGAAACCTTTTTTTCCAGGTAGGAACAGCTTTCTTTGTAGGCTTAGGGGCATGCGATTAAAATTATTTTATGATCATTTCTTCTCTTTCTTTGTCTTTTTATTTTGTGAAATTTAGTCACCATCATTTGTGTTCGCACATTTTGAGAAAACACTAACGCGTATAGTCGGTTATCCAACACCGAGTTCGAAAGTTACATACTAACTCAAATAAACGTGGCTGGTGCCCCTTGTCCACTGCACGTATTTTAGGATTGTTTGTAAGTGTGGTACTCAATTTAAAAATATGCAGTTGAAATTTTGGAAGAAATTCCTACTACTCACTGTACCTTTACAATGTGGTTGCATGATTGTTGGGGAGCATATTGTATCTTTGAGACTTTTCTATCTGCACACACAAAGACGCGAGGTGTTTCGGATGAATTAATTACATTTGCTATAAACCTGTAAGTGTATATTCTCTACCAAAAGCTGTTAGTCTGCTGTTATTACTATGTATGTATGTATGTATGTATGTATGTATGTATGTATGTATGTATGTATGTATGTATGTATGTATGATAACAGTTTT
This sequence comes from Megalonaias nervosa, assembly GCA_016617855.1. NCBI lineage: Eukaryota > Metazoa > Mollusca > Bivalvia > Unionida > Unionidae > Megalonaias > Megalonaias nervosa. Next base: position 17,504 of record JAECUM010040195.1, on the reverse strand, counting down.
TCACAGGGGATATATTGAACAATGGCATGCCTAGAGTAATATCCTGTCTAGGAAATCAAACTACCAATGCACCTTACCAAAGAAAATCAATATTTCATTATTCTGACATAGTCTAATTCATCATTTTTTGATGCATCAAATTAGACGGTTGGCACGCGATTCTTAGCGTTTTCCAACTAATGCTATTCTCCCACAGAAAGTTTCAATTTCTGATCGAAAATCATCTGTTAGCTGTAAAATTCAGTGTTTAAATATGCACGTGGATAAATAAAAGGAAAATCAGAAAATTAGATAATAAATCACCTCCCTGTCCTGACAACCCTAATATAGCACAGCGTCATCAAGGAAACGTTTTATTGAGAAAATTGTTTTAGTCAAGTAAATATAAAAAGTAAGTGCCAATAATAGCGAGGAATTAACTACTAGTATAAAAATATAATTAAAGATCGTACCAAAGAACAGTTAATTGCAATAAACAGCTTTATTAGCATCGTATGTAAGCAGCCTTGTATAGAGAGAATTCATGACAAGGTGCTCTTTTGCTTAAAACGCGTAATGATCTAATTAAGGTTACGCATGATAACAGACTATACGCATCGATAAATTAGAAGTCCAAGGCCAACACAAAGAACACTAAAGAAAAATTGCTTAATAACTTTGCACCATAAAAAGTTAGCAACATTGTAAATTAGGAAAAAAATTAAGAATAGCGATAGACGCCATGAAGAAAAGTAATCCCCGCCCATGCCAGCCCGACTAGGCTGCTTCGGTGTGTTCTTGCTGAAGATAATTAATTCTTATTTCATCGACATGATCTAACCATTTTCGTGTTAAGAGTGCAGTTAGAACTAGCAAATACAAAACTCAACTATGGCATGCAAGGACTCCATGTACTTTTGATTAAAATAGGCCCTACTTCCGACTTCAATATTTTCCCAGATGTATCCACTATATCTGTACTTCAACGAATATCTTTGTTTTCGACATAGTTGTTAGTCTTGACTGTGCTTTTATTGCAAAACCATGACAGCTTCATATCTAGTAGGAAACACGAAACATTGCGAGTCAGGTGTCGTGTACAAGTGACTTGGTTGGTTTTTGTGAACTGCAGTGTATTCAGGGATGAAGCGGAGGGAGTTCATATTTGCTGTTTTCTTTAAGTATTGATGTATGTTTACAAAAACTGATATGTGAGCTTATTAGTCAAGGTAAACACATTTGAGACTATGAAGAATCTTCCCGTATTCTTTACAAGGATTTAGCATCAGATAACAACAATTCTAAATGACATCGTTATGAAAAATAGATCTGCTGCAAGTATTCAATTTACGCTCAATATTTATATTAGTAATTTAGAATAGTCTGGGTTGTTTTTTTTGTTTTTTTTGAAGTACTGTTTTGATTAGACTACTTTAAGAAATAGCAGTTGTTGTTATAAAATGTAGGTCCTGATGAATTCCGTGTCGTCTTTTTCGGAGTGGAATTCAAGTCTGAATCGTCTGAAATTGGTTGTTGTCGAGAAACCATTCTTCCTTTCAACACTCTACTTGATTCATCTACATGAGATAATTTTTTGATGACAGTAACAACAGTATTGATTCACAATTTAATAGGCTAGAGGTAGAATTTGATATATTAGAATAATGATATAATTAAGCTTTCAAAATCCTTCTTAACGTAATGGTACTTAGCTAACAGTACCTTGAGTGAAAAAGCAACCCCAAAGCAAAATCATGTTTAAAAGTGGGAAGCTGGGGTAAAAACATCAAAGAGAAAAACTGAAATAACACAACACCAAAATGTTGCATTATTTATTTCACACGAGTATCAGGTTGTTATGCGAGAGAAGAAGCCCAGTGAAAGAACGGTTTAGAAAGTGACGAAGCTGACTCTACTCATGGTAATTCCTATGTTCATGCAGACGAAATAATTGCAAGTTTTATGTACTAAAGATTGAATAATTGATTTAAAGGATCGGACTGTTCGGCAACTGCCTTTTAATCTAGGCTATTATAATATACATATGATATTTATATTCCTTTTTTCATGTGATCTGTGGTAAAGTAACATTTAATTTTACTGTACAAAACAGCTAGGACAAAATAATGCAAGCTTCCTTCATCGTGGCTGTGTGGAGCCATCTCCTTAGTTAAAGCATAATCATTTGTTCAATGGACAACCTGTGGAATAATACCATTCCTGAAGCATTGAATCAGCAGTTGTAATCCTCTGTCTGTAGCTTCCCGTATATATTTGTTCTAGTCTTATCTCTGTTTAGTTTATTTTTTATAACACATTATCTATTCCAAATTATAGACTTCTTTTGCACGAATATGGAGGCAACTATCTCAGTCTCATGCGAGTGTGTTTGCTACGCACGAATGATTATCCAGCAGCTATGTTCCATCATTTTTTTGGATGTGTATATGGTCGAGGAAATATAGGGGGTTGATCACGCAGGCAAGGTGATTGTTGCCATAACAAGCTGACCCGGTTTCGAATCTCAAAAGGGTACGAATGAAAAATTCCCGAACTTGAATGATAATATTCTTTTCCAATTCATAATTTCGCTCTATAGTATCAAGCAGCCTCATGTAGAATCCAGGGATAACACTTTACGGTGTCTTATGTGTGTGTGTGTGTGTGTGTGTGTGTGTGTGTGTGTGTGTGTGTGTGATTTGGATTTTTAACGTAACTTTAACAATTTTTCAGTCATATTGCCACGATGTCTGCAGTGTGGCAGTTTATAGTGATGTCTAGCGCTGGGGCATCATGCCGCAGACACGTAGGATGATGTCCTACCCAGTCACATTATCCTGACATCAGGCTGACCAGTCCTAATACTAACCTCTTAAATGCTGAGTGCCAAGCGAGGCAGCTGTTAGTACCATTTTTATAAGACTTTGGTATGACTCGGCCGGGGTTTGAAGCCGCGACCTCCCGTATCCGAGGCGGACGCTCTAACCACTAGGCCACCAGAGCGATTCTGTATGTATGTATGTATGTATTATGTATGTATGTATGTATAAATTCATTTGTAAATATTGTCTCCATTCATACAGTTCTACATGTACAATATTCTGTGTTACATTATTTGTGAGCATGCCATGTTTAAAAGCTTCATATTTTGTCTTACTCACAATTAAACTTTACCGGACATCAAAATTAACATTCCGTTCCATAGCAGCTTTATCTATGATATTAATTGTTCAGACCTTTAATTTGTATCCGTTCACTGGATTACGAACCCTGCTTACAATTTCCTCCCTTGTGGATTTAATAATTTAGTTTTAATTTCCGATTCAGCGTTATGGAATTGAATTGGCTCCAACTTTATGTCGTCATTAATCCTATTTTATGCCAGCAACGAAAATTACAAACTCATAGTGTCTGCTAATATTCTTTTACGTGATTTATAGATGGGCCTGCCCTAATATGAAATTTCAAACTCAGATCGAACGGGTCGTATAAACATTGGCCTAGATTAATATCAGCACCAATTTTTGGCCGCCAAAATCAATCGGTTTATACTAACAACCAGATATCAAAACATAAGTAATGGCTACGGAGAGGCTACCATTTTAAACATATCTTCGCTTTTCAGCAGATCGCGATAATCCTGAAACAAATCAGCATGGGTGCCAACACGTGTTTCCCCGTTACATTTTATTTTATGCTAGCAGCAAACGAGGGTGGATGCAGTTTTCCAATATAATTTGTTACATCATCAGTGGACGTTGCATTTTCAGGTAATGTAGTGACACGTTTCATACGAAGATCATTCGGATCTTTTCGGCATCTGATTAAGTCTATTTCAAGATCTAGTTTTATTCCTTTGAAAACATCCACAATTTAATCACTCCTAATAGCTTATACAACATCATCCTTGGCCACAGAGAAGGTTCTTGCCGTCTGATTGATTGATCTTGAATCATCCCCCTAGTCTCCCTAGCTTCAGAATGGTTATAGCAACAGAAAGTGAAAAGGTTGCTTCATTTTAGACTCTTATGTTATGTATAGACTGTGCCTACTATAATTAATCTCATGAAGCACATGCAGATCTTCTTGGCATCAGTCCAGGTCAATTTCAATACTAATTTCTTGTCTCCCAAAATGCGTCATTCAAAATTAATCTCCCAATCTGCAATGACTTAAGTTTGACAGCAGAAAGAATATTCCTCTTTCAGCCATTTTTGAATCTTGGGTGTCAATATCAGAACTAGTTTGCTCAAATTTGGTATGCATACCAAACATGAAAATAAATGAGTGCAGGTGACTGAAATTTCTTCCCTGCGAATGGCACATATTGATTAGAAAGATAATAATTCGATGTTTTTATCTGAGAATTTCAAGTCACAGATGTGTCTTCATAAAAAATTCTAACATGAAACAACCCATCTCAACGTCACTACATCCAAGACACTATATATTATTGGGATTTGTTTTCTTACTAAAATAAAATATTTAGAAGTACATGAGTTGTTTGAATAACCCCATTCAAAGCTTTGACGTTCGGTGCACAGTTTACGTGATAAGTATGATCATAAAATGTCATAAAAGACAAAGACTGAATTCCTTTTTCTTTTGACATAGATCAAGAAAATTCATGTCACATTAATTGATTTTCATTTTAAAGGCCAATTTTCCCAACACGACAAAGTATTGGCCATTTTGTTCTGGATTGTAATGCTACGGAAAGTAGTTGTTTTAGCTCTGTAACTATATTAATGATTGTCACATACAGCAATTTTAATGTCTTAAGCAATAGTTATCGATCTTTCTAATATAAAAATAAATAATTGTCAGTTACACAGTACAATACAACTAAGAGTTGGTAAATTATAAAATACCTCCATCCATTTATTTATCGAAATTACGTGCATTCAGAAGGGATGTTTTGAAGGGGGGGGGAGAGGGGGCGATTCCATTCATGCCTTAAATATGTCAAAGTATTTTGCAGTGTTGTGAGAACGAATTTTAAAGTAAGGTGGTTTATTCAAGTGAAAGATGGAGTTTATCAAACGTGTGGAGTGCCAATAGTATCCAAATTCAGTACAGCGGAATTAAAGGAGGTAAAATTGGCCAAAGTCGCTCTCCACTTCCTCCTATTCTCTTTCAATCTAAAACAGAAATAAGAGTAGTAAGTTACTACACTCGTTCTGCGACCGCACAAACAGCTTATGTTCCTCGTCAACAATCAGGGTAAGGTTATGTGCAATGCAATTTATTTTACTTGCACCAGAATGAAATAATTGAGAGTGACATTTTACTGTGTCTGACTCCAGCGATAGAATTAAAATCAGACAGAGAAAGGTTTTTGTTTTACCTCCCACGTTCACAGAAAAAAAAATTAGATTCTTAGGAAATAGTGGCAAACAAGACGGAATTTTACAATTTTAGTGTTGAAAAGTTGAACGCAATGGAAAAACGTAACTGACCCCTGCACTTAAACATTTTGGGCTGACTGTGAGAACTTTACTGGTTTTGACCGTGTGAGTCTGGAGAGTAGAGTAATGCTGATTGCTCATGGAAACAAGTAGTCTTTAGAGACAAAATACATTATTGTATCTTATCTGGATAGATGTGGTACTGTATTGCAAACAAAACATCAAAATCTCAAACAGAGCTTCCCACAAAAGTTCAGGTTTAACATATTTTTATTCTTATCGTGTATTTGCTGAATTTAATGCGGTACAATTTCGGTATAACGAAGTCGTAGATCTCGAATATTCATCTTTTGTACAGTTAAAGGGATTCTAGGTCTTTTGATACTCCAAGTTTGCTTTCATGAATGGACGTTTCCTAATCAATAATATTAGCCCAAAATGACAAATGTTTGCTTGTATATTCCATAAAACATGTCTATGATGTGTATTTGTGTTACGTGTCAGTGTCGCAATCTCCAGAATCGCTATCATTGAAGGCAATTACCTTTCACTCTGAGACCAACGCGAAGAAGTTGATCATAAATTTCGAATTAAAACTTTTTATGGTGACCTACCATTTAAACCACGGTGATCTTGAAGATGTATCGCGATTGACAACTTTTGGTTTGCCTTACATAGGGAGGTTCGTGCAGGATATTTTAATAAACGTATTTGATAACCATTGCCGTGTTGTCTATGCCCAGACATACTATGAAGACATAATATATTACAGACTGTACATATAAAGTATATTCAGCTAATAACAACTGTGAATAGATGGTATTTGATTGCTGTTTAACATAACGTTAAGTTGTTAGGGAGTCAATACAAGCATACTTTTAATTAAATTTCTTCCAAAATGAAGACAGAAGAAAGGTTTTAAATCCCGATTGTAAACATACTGTGTACATTTCGAAATTGAGAATGTTATGAACTCTGAATGTTAGCAAGATCCCGGTGCTAGCATGTATATTGATGTGTCCAGGGAAAAATATCTATCAGTATATCATGCCCCAAGTAAGAAAGAGGCGCATGTAATTAGTTTCGTAAAGAAAGTATTCCCAAGTGTTCAGATAGAAGATTAGAGTAGTATTGACGAATGATAAACGAAGCACAAACACGCATATATTCTCAAAACTTACCAATGACTACTTTCAAACAACTTTCTTAAAGCAAAAATCCCCGACATAGTCATTTGTTTTGACTGATTAAGGAGGATTGTGTCTGCTGAGACTAGAATATGATGGATTCATAATATCTCCATCGACGAATAAGACAACAGAAAACTTGCACTGTCTTGATCTTCACAGACTGGCACGTTGACAAGAGATTGCAGTTAGGTCTTTCACAACTTATTCCTCCCCTTGACATAAATTAAATGGATGAACGATGTACCAGCGGAAATTGCTGAACTTCAAATAATTGTGCATGAGCTTCTTCGGAATAGATGATGAAAATATCTTGTTTGTTTGTATTTTGTTTGCTTTACAGCCACGTGCCAAACCGGTTATGAAAATCACTTGCATAAGGCCAACACCTGTCTATATTCACCTACGTACAAACACCTGTCTGTATCTTCTCATGTACAAAGAAGGACTGCTTATGCTGGTCAATTGAGTGACGACTAAACATATCCTTTAATCACAATCCAAGTGATTGGCATAAGAAAACAATTTAGGTTGCATCTGTCTTACATTTTATAAATTAATCAGAGTGTTCACCGAGGAATACTTACAAGAAAATTAAAACTTATGTTAAAGTGACTCATTTATTTAAAAACTTGATTACATTGATTTTTGAGTCATTGTTCACAAAACTCAAGCGAAGCTGTCAAAAAAACTTTCCCAATATTTTGTTTACCTTACTGTTTCCTGAAATGTTGGAAAGACCTATTTGGTGAATGGTGCAATTATTGCGTGACAGCGGAAAGATTCAACACTGCTCCACTTTTTCAGAAACTTTATTCCATGTAACATTGGCTCTCCTTAAGCTGCATTCCATTCGCCTATTATATGATTGTCGTGGTTAATTTTCGATCGTGTTATCATATAAGGCCATTTTAGCGTTTTGTGGTATCATTCGATAATTTGAGTATGCAATTTTGTAGGAAAAAATTCCGTACACGTCAACTTTATTTATCTGCTTACGCATTGTCCTGGAGGCAATGCTTTCCTTGTAGTGCATGGCATGTTTCTGCTGTTTTCTCTTAAGGTGACCTATGCTGTGATTTGACAGAAGCTTGCACGTAAATAAATGATGAATTTGCACGGAGCACCCACGGCAGGGCAGTAGCTGAACATTGATAAATTATTTCTCGGTTTATTTGTATTCTTGAGTTGATGGATTTTTATAACACCATGCTGTAAAATTTGGTATTTAATGGACATTTTCCGAATACTTTGGAATTATGAAAGCAATGTAAAGTATCTATGAAAGGTCATTACATGAAATACGTACAATCAAGTATTACAAAGACATTATAAGGAGTTTTAATATCCACCCGTATAGAAGGACTGAATATTGAAATTGATCTCTTGTGTGTGTGTGTGTGTGTGTGTGTGTGTGTGTGTGTGTGTGTGTGAATGATAGCTTGAAAACTTTTAACGAGACTTGCACCAGAAAGAAAATGAAAGATTCAACAACTGCTGGAATAATGCCACAATGAGATAAGATTTGAAATGACTTTTCTACTGTATCGGCTACTGTGGGGAGAAAACTACATTTTACCAAATAAGTTGGGCGTCCATCAATCTAAATATTCAAATTCTGAGAAATATTTTAGGCGGCCAAGGTCGTTCACGATGGATTGATTCAGCCACCCTTGAATTAATAATAATAATAATAATAATAATAATAATAATAATAATAATAATAAACAAACTATCGCCATGATGACAAAGTTGAAACCACCAAAAAATTCGAATGCTGCTGCGCAAATATTGCTGGCGTGAGGAGGTTTGATTGAACTATTGAGAGTTACATCTAGATATGTATTTTGTAGAGAATGAATGATTAAAATGAATGTAATATGTCTGTTTCCTAATACGAATAGCCTCGTGGAAAACTTTTCTTACATTCCTTTCATCATCGCTTGAAATCCCTCTAACCTGGAATCTACTGCAGGAAAACATTTGTTTTTAAGGATAATTTTACGTAATATTATGTGAAGAATTTTTCGACTTGTCTGTTATACAGTATATACTAAACAACTATTGAAATAACAAAGAACTTATTTAAGTTTAAGTAGGTCTTTTAGACAGAATTGGCTGAATGGACTAAATCTATAGATATAATTATAACAAAACAATATAAGTACAAACACGACAAACATGATTTACAGTTATAAGCAGTAATCTAAATCCGACAAAACGGTATATTTACATCAGTACAAGAGATAGCGAGGTAATTTTAAGGGTCCCATGGGGATTTTTATACATCTGTTTGTTTTTTTTTTGTAATATTGTATATTCACTTCCATCATATTTAGAACAAAATGTTACACACTGCATTATTCCTTTAAATAATTTCTCACACACTTGGCACATGACTTGATAATTTCTTAAACGAAATAACTATGTAACAATGCTTCCATGAAAGAATGGGATGCTCAAAGGACTTGCAATTCTTTCAACCAAACAAGTCATAGAGATTTGCATTGTGAACCTGCCTAACTTCCATATCGATTTTTAAGGGTAGGCATGGATTAAAGAAAAGATTTCAACATCGATAGACAAATTACTTTTCCAATGGACCTAATAGATATATTTGTAAAGGAAAACATCCCGTCTGATTAAACAGAAATGATTGAATTTTACTCAGAATGGTTGGGAACAGATGATTTTGAAACAGAACTTTACAAAATTTTATATTAAAATACATTGTACCATGTATATTCCAATTGTTTGTGTTCCTGGAAACAGAAAATTGCATATCAAAGGAATCTTGCAGGATCTGGGCGGATTAGGTGAAAGTTAACTTTTAGCCCAGAAGGATAACTTATCGAGGCCAAAACAAGAAGATTCAAACAGTACGAAGTCAGTCAATAAATATATGCCCACATCCTCCATTAATTTAATATATCAAATCGGTATTTACCGAGGCTTCATTCGATCAAAAAAAAAAAAAAAAACCAACAAACATAACTTATACTGCACGTTGATTAGAAGCCCTGTTTTATTGCCATCACCATTAGCTGTCCCTCATGTGTGGAACAAACATACCTAGCAGATTTCTAATTAAAGACAATGATAAACACTATAATCACTGGCTGTTAAAGTTAATTATTCATTTCTCTAACAAATTATTATACTTTGTGAATTGATCAGGTTAGCTTTTAACTATTAATCTGTCTATCCGATAAACTAACATAATATTAATGAAAACTTATCCTTCCTTTAAAGAACGCGGCATGTAATAATTTCTAATTTTCCACATCGCAAATTCAAACCACGGTTCTGAAAAATATTAGGTCAACACTAGTAATCACAGACCATCATAAACACTTCATTAAGGTCGTTTCTTGGTGAAATAGAAGTAACAGTTAGCAATAATCACCTTTCAGACATATGCATTTCCCCAACTTTACTCTAATTTATTCACCAAGATCGATCATTATATTAAACTTTATAAATATGGTAACAAATGCGCTGTGTATTATTCAAGAAAACTGTATTTGCTTTATCTGAGCTCCATGAAAGAGGAAACCTTTTCGTCATGTATAAGTCTGCAAAGGCTTAATACAAAAGGAAAAGAAATAGGCTCTCAAAATGTGGATACATGCATACATGCATGCATGCATGCATGCATGTATGTATGTATGTATGTATGTATGTATGTATGTATGTATGTATGTATGCATGTATGTGTGTGTGTATGTAAGTATGTATGTGTGTGTGTTTATGCATGTATGTATGTGTGCATGTATGTATGTGTGTATGTATTCTTACGTGACTAGGCTAGTACAAAGTAACAAAGAAAAGAGTGAAGCCAACAAGCTTTGTAAATTTAACAAAACAATTTATTTCCCTAGAAAACAAAGTAAAAATATGAAAAGGGACTTACGGTTTGTAAATCTATTCCAAAAACTTAATCCTAGAATTTAAAAATATAAGTCCTATCACTAAAACGTTCTAAATGAATCAAAGTTCGAATCCCGATGAAGTTCCAAGATGGAAGGCGATGACGTCCTCTATAACCTGTCCTGTGTTGTTGTGTCAACAGTTACTTGTTGAATCACCAATTCCGGCTTTAGAATTCCGAATAATTTTCAGTAAATGTCTTTGTCCAACAATTTTGATGAGCACTAGATGAAGTGTCCAGGGAAAATAAACGATATTAAATATAAAAAAAAAACTAAATTCAACTGGCAACAACAGGAATACCTTTGAGCCCGAAGGTATGATTTACGACTGACTATTTCACTATAAAACTTCAGTTTTAGCCCCAGCTAAAACGTAATTCAGACCCACGTGATGGGGTCACGTGATCACTTAGTCCGAGCGGCGCAAAAAACAAAAAAATTACAAGTCAATTTTCACGTACTTTAGTATAGCCTTAGCTAAAAATCACTGATTCCCACACTTGAAATGAATTTACAAAAAGGTTGTTTACTCACACTAACACACAGGCCAAGTATGACCTTGATTATGGCCAATGATTTTCACTCTGTGTTTACCAATTCTGAATCAAGGTCAGGAACTAGGTCAGCTAAAAATACAATGTAGCAACACTACTGCTTTTTAATCAGACTAAAAAGAACTGAACTGAATTTTCTGGAAAAATGTCATTTCCAGTGAATAAAGTTATCATTACCATAACATGTAATGAAAATAAAATAAAATAAAAGAGAATTTAAAGCTAACACACAAGTAATTAAATTACATATACGTTACAGTCTGTATGTATGTATATGTGTGTGTTTGTATGTATGTTTGTGTGTGTATGTATGTATGTATGTATGTATGTATGTATGTATGTATGTATGTATGTGTTTATGTATGTATGTATATCCTTGACATTTAGGATAACATTAACGATTTGATAAACAAACCCGCTTCTCTTATGATAACAAAGTTTTCTTTTAACCAAAATTACTATCTTGACGCTACCTGGCCATTTTGATAACAGATCATCCATGCTCTTTCTTAAGAATCAAGTTTAATATTTATCACGATATATTTGTCAATCATTCAGAATACTTATAAAATATTATTTACGATTCTCTGAAACTTACACACGAAGCGTGTAAATAGTTTAGGCTGAAACACTGACATCATCTTGTAAATTGCGAATTCCTTTAAAATAGAAACTTCGAAGGTGAATCTCTTCATGATTGTCATCCTATAGCTATTCTTATCTGCAGAATAGGTCACAATATAACCCGTTTGCTTAGATGACCCGCTTATAAGTTTTCACATTTTCTATAATTTGGCGTACAGGTGCTTACTAAACCCCATGTCGTAGAATGTAAGTGAAGTAAAGAAAAAACTATGTTGATCATATCACTTTCATTCGGAATTCATATCGACTTTCATTCGGAGTTTAAAATAATGATATGGATTGACAAATTACCTTGAGACTTAATACCTGATGGAGGAAGAACCCAGGAGAACCCCTGGAAGAACCACCGACCCACAGGAGCTACTGACTTGTTTTTTCACGTACCCACATAGGCCGAGCCCGAGACTCGAATCGACGCGGCCAAGGTTGAGATGGCAGTGATCAGTAAAATCGAGAGCTTTAGACCACTCGGCCACCTGCAGTACCTGCCTATTTAATTATAACTAATCTCAATATAGAAACGCTTTCAAGTTCAAAAGCCATAACTCTGTAATGATACTTGTGGAAAAATTGTTTAATGCTTCTTTGACATAAATGTTTATTACTTGTGTTGCAGAACTGTTTATTGCCTTTGTTGTATAAATGGTTATTGCTTTTGTTGCATAACCGTTTATTGCTTTTGTTGCATCCCTGCTAAACTCTGTTGGGGCATAATTGTTCAATAAAAGCCAGAATCTAGTATTGAATCAAATCGCGGAATATACTATGCATTATCTTCCAAAGAACACTCCTCAACAATTCTCGTAAGGATCAAAGCCCATATATTTACTGAAAGCATTGGTTGATATGACCACAGAGAAACAATTGAGTTTAAACACCAAGATTTTCCTATTAGAAATGAGTAAACTAAAACAAAACCAGTGTACAATGATGGATTATTACACGCTCAGTCTTTGCAGTTATTTTCTTTATAGCAATTAGCCGAGAATAAAGCCTCATTCTGAAGTTATTAAACACCGAAACAAAATATACACTCTTGAATAACAGTTTTTACTCAGGCTTCAATAGCATTCGAATGCCACCCAATAACACTCTGTGTTTGCACATATCACAGAGACAAGCAAATTTTTATTAGTACATGCGACATAATTTGAATGCTTTGGTTCGAAGAGAAAATCAATATAAGTTATTGAGGAATATAAATGCGTCTCTCAATATTTAAAATTGATAGGTAATGTAAAGGAAGCTAAATGTACTTTCTTGATAATGGGAACGATTTATATTTCTTACCTAAGTTAAAAACACGTGAAGGTATCATGGACATGATTTTATTTAATGGAGTTTAATAAGAATAATTCTTATCATGGCAGGTTACTTTAATCTTCGATCAGTAACTCAGGTTCTATTTAGAAATTAGGCCTATACCAATGTATATAACTGCTTTTATATCCGCAATTAAGTTGCACAAATACAATGCTTTGTTCAAAAATGTATCAAAACAAGCACTTTACTAAAGTTAGGCATGCAGTTATGTCCCAGAAAATAATATATCGAAGTAATAACCGTCAAAAACATTATCGAATATCATCTAATTGTTTGGTCTGTGCTGTTAACAATTTGAACCCATTTTCATCAAGTTCTGTTATCTCTCGTGACATCAGAAAAGCTTCTCTAAATATTAAAATATGTATCAATATCTAACAATTACCTGTTTTTTTCTGAATCAGGCACGTTCTCCATTTCTGTATAAAATAATGAAGTCCAGTATACAGATGCTGACGGGCGCGAGTGACGTATTAGTAGTCAAGTTCTAGATAAAAAAAAAAAAATGAAAAAATCTGGAGTCTGAAGGATGACAAGCGTTACAGGATCGCTTAGACGTTCAATTCGTAGCCCTCCATGATTAGAGGATGGTTTTAGCTAAACACTAATTAGCACAAGGCAGAAAAATATTGCTATTTTTGATATATTCTAGGATTGCAGATGACTACAAGAACAATCTACAATTGACTTTGTAACTTTGTAAATAAATACAAACCATATAAGTTTGTTCTTGTATGTCGTATTTCTTTCGGTATTCTTGCAGATGCGTTGAATTTCTTTTTTTCTTGCATTAGAATAGCAATGAACTACCGCAGTTTAAAATAGATTTGAGTCGAATGCAAAATAAAAGCATATTCAAAGATTAGTACATACTAGTGTGTAACAATAGATAATATAATTATATAAATATTATGGATTTACCGAAAAATATAATAATAATGTATTTCAGACACTCACATAACTAAAGTAAATGCGTATCTTTAATTTATCAAAAAGAAGTGAAACATAACTTAGTGATATTTCAAAGAAGTAAAAACACTCTGCACCATTTGGTCGCAAAAACAGTAATTGCAACATTTATACTTGGGAAAATGAACTCAGTCTGTAATAGCTTTTAAGTAAACGATGCCAGATTCATGAAAATGTCAATGTTGCTTTGATAATTGGTTTATCGACATACATATTAAATTTCAATGATACTGAAGACTTTCAAAATTGTTTGTAAATTTTCAATGTAATGTTGAGCACAAATCCTTTCCTTTTGTGTGTTTAGACAGATTGGGCCTGCAGGAGAGGGAGCGATGAACAACAACTCAGACAAGTTTGAGCATGCAGGAGAGGGAGAGATGTACCAGTACTCAGAGAGGTTTGAGCCTGCAAGACAGGAAGTGATATACCAGTACTTATAAACGCCTCGGTAGAAAGAACATAATAAATTCCACTGCATTAAGGACAAACTTTGTGTTTCCATAGAAATACAAATATCATGCCATGCAAAAATATTATCACTCATACATGATATCTCGCTGACTTTCACTTGAAAGGCAGATTCTTCTTAATGTTTTCGTTTCTGTTGTGGCAGGCTACTGAGCCTGCGTAAGCAAATTTATTTTAGGCCGATCAGCTAAATACAATACTTATACAGGCAAAAGAAGACAAAAAAGAAGTTATTTACAAGACGACATTTGGAGATCAGGATGGGCAAAAAAGATTAAATTTTCTCTTCAGACGTGTATTCTTTCACATTTGTTTGTTTGTCGATTGCCGAGTTCAGGCCGTGGTTCCGGGGAAGTTGTTCGTCTGCAGGCCGATGTCTCGCGTGTAGGGAAGTTAGTTCGGGTCTCGGTTGTATGGAAGTTATGTACGTCTCTAATTGCTTGTTGACCTGCAAAGTTTTGGTCGTGATTTCGGGGAAGTTATGTAATGTTGTAATTGTATGTCGTGGTTCTAGGAAAGGCATGTGCTCCTCTTATTGTTGTCTGAAGTGTCCAAGTCGCGGAACCAGGGAAATTACTGTTCTGATTGTTTGTCGATTAGCAGATTGTTAGGTCTAGGTCCTAAGGACCTTTTGTACAGATGTGATTTTTTTTGCCAATATGGAGAGTTCAGGTCGCAGTTTCTAGGGACTTCAGATTCTCGTCTAACTGCTTGTCTGCAGAGTTCGTGTCGCGGTTTTAGGAAAAGGCTTTTACTACTTTAATGGTTTATTGTTGAGTTCATGATGAAGTTCTGTGAAGTTATTCACGGTTCTAGTTTGTAGAATTAAAGAGTTCAAATAGCGGTTGTAGTGAAATTATGTACTACTCTAATTGTTGTTGATCTGCAGAGTTCACGTCGCGGTTCTAGGGAAACTGAGTGCTGCTTCAATATTGTTTGTCGGCTATAATTGTTGATCGGCAGAGTTCGTTTCGTGAATCTAACAAAGCAATGTACTGCTCTAATTGTTTGTCTGCAGAATTCAGTTTATGGTTGTAGCGAAGGTATGTACTGCTCTAATGGTTCATTGCATAGTTCATGTCACGGTTCTATTGCAGTTATGTATTGCTCAGTTCCCTGTCTGCAGAGTCCAGGTCTATCTATGGAAGTTATGTATTGCTCTAATGATTTATCTGCAAAAATCAGGTCGCTTGTCAGTGGAAGTTATATACTTCACTAATAGCTTGTCGAACTGCAGAGTACAAATTGCGGTTCTAGGCAAAGTTCAAGTTGCACTTCTGGGAAAGTTAAGTACTGCTCTAATTCTTCGTCGATCTGCACTGTTCAGGTCGCTTACTAGAGAACTGTGTACCGCACTGATTGAATTAGATTAAATTTTCCGTGTAAAAGATTTATTTGACTATTCCTTCATTAATGTTATTAGCGATTTTGGAAACTTCAGTTTCCAAGAATTGCTTGGCAGAACTAAACTTAACAATATATACTTGTCAAATGGTAGTCTTCTTCCAATCGAAACCGGAGACATTGGAAACTGCCGAGACGGTGTGACATAGACTCTCCATTTTTTCAGCAGTGATCTCACGGCAGCATATTATTATTGTTGTAGAAACAGTTTCATGACACTTATAATCTTAGCTCCGGTCTTTATGTTTTTCAAATACAAAGTTGACTGACCCTAATATAAGCACGAAGCAAAAGATGCATGCAAATACCCCCCCCCCCCAAACCTCCAGTCAGTGATGCTTCTGGGTATTTGCTTATAAATTTGCATCATAATTTTAGTCCTCGTTTTCCAAACCATGAAGCTGTTTAACTTTGTTTCTTTACGTCCACACTTACAAATGTAACGACGATTGAATTACATCATAATTTGAGTATACATTTGTTTAAAAAAAAACAAAAGATTAGCAGCATTCTTCGCAAGTTAAGATGTTCAACCAGTCTTTAATTGTTAAAAGTCATCGAACATTGTTTAAATTATAAAACTTTTAGGCCAGCAGTTTCTTTGTAAATCACAATTTTATTATACATTTATGGTTTAAAATACAGCATATTAGCAGAATTCTTCGACGTTACGGATGCTAATGCTGTCTTTAATTGCTAAAAGTCATGTAGTATTATTTAAATTTTTAAATATACACTCATGATGCTCCAATTTTGAGGAAAAACTCCACCGAATACGATATAAATACAAATATCATGCTTAGACCTTAAGGTGCCATATATAACTATAATTTTATATTCCACATAATTAGTTTTACTGACTGAAGGTTATTAATGTGCCACGTGTTATTGAACCAGATGGTATACCGGGTTATACACGTTGTATATCAGTATACGTTATGTCATTTGTTTTCTTTTGGCTCGCACCCCAAGAATGAAAACCGGGTAGGCAGAGTTCTTATAGTAATTTTGGCTTAAATAGCTTTTTAATCCATGAATTATTGCATAATGTCTTGAAATCTGATATCTGAAGAACTGGATAAGGTGGTGACACAATGAATACGTGGAAATTGTTGCTTGTACCGTACCGCACGCAATATCTTTGGCGCCATTTTCAATACCATACCTGTCAAAGTAACTCATTAGACTCTCCTAGATTTCGCTCCAGCTCTGTTTTCGAAACCTTTTGAGCATGAAATTCAAGCTCAAGTTCAAAACTTGAAAATTAAATATGATACTTGGAATATGTCTATGTCACAGAAATTTAGCTATCAAGATAAGAGGGACTGAAGTTAATCATTACAGTTCACTGATTCAGAATTTATTCATAAAGATAAATTTCGGACTGTGCGTTTGTTTCTTTTCTGACTCAGATATTCGTATCACTTAGAAATATGAAGTAGCTCAGTTTGCAGAGCGTCGGACTCGTATTCAAACGGTTCAGATGCCGCGGTGTGTCTTTGGGAAAGGAGCTATGCTCCATTATCTCGGCATGATATATCCAATATATCCATTAACGTGTTTAAAGTTCCGTAAAACCCGACAAAAATAAAACGAAAAGTGATCAGATATATCAATCTGTATATATATATATAT
>JAECUM010040194.1:12500-22643 GCA_016617855.1 Megalonaias nervosa | reverse complement strand
ATATATATGTCTATGGATTTATACTTTATCTGCTTGTTACTCATTTCTTCTGCGGTTTATGCTCTTTAACAATTGTTTCTACTGGAGTCTTTTATTGTACGTCTATCTAACGGGATTGTATCCTATTTTCTCTTTCTCTCCTTCTATTTCTCAGAATCAGCTGATGTAGTATATACATCGTTTGGATTCTGACTGAATTTACAAGCCAACAGACCTAATTGTAATGCGTGTGCAGCACCAATATTGAATATAGCCATCCAATTTCATACAAATTATACTAATAATTTAAGAATGCTGTATTTTTTTACTGAATTTATTTAATTCATATTTTGTGAAATCTTGTTTATCTTTGACATAGTACTGCACCATACCATCTATAATAATGCCATTTAGAAATTAGGATGAATTTGTTATTTACACCCAAGTGCAAGTGCAAACAAATTTAAACTTATATCTGTCCCTTTTTCAGAAGTACTTAACTGCACAAGCTTATGCCTCCTACTTGAAGACATAACGAATGAAATTGACTGGTCTCTTGGAGTTCTTTAGGATGACGGGACCCCGTGTTGCCGAGTGTACGTCTAGCATTGCGGCATCATGCCGCGGACATGTAGCATGATATTCCACCCAGTCACATTATCCTGACGCCAGGCCGACCAATCCTAACACTAACCTCTTAATGCTGAGAGCCTAGCAAGGCAGCTGTTAGTACCATGTTTATAAGTCTTTGGTATGACTCGGTCGGGGTTCGAACCCACGTCCTCTCGCATCCGAGGTGTACGCATTAACCACATATGCCACTGGAGAGGTCCAGAACAACGTGTATATTATGCTGGTTAAGATGTGTGGATTTTTAGGTGTCGTGAATTTTTGTCCTAAAAACTAATTTTAAAATAGCCCCAAACTAATACCAATTTTAAAATAGCCCCAAACAAATACCAATTTTAAAATAGTCCCAAACTAATACCAATTTTAAAATAGCCCCAAACTGATACCAATTTTAAAATAGCCCCAAACTGATACCAATTTTAAAATAGCCCCAAACTAATACCAATTTTAAAATAGCCCCAAACTGATACCAATTTTAAAATAGCCCCAAACTAATACCAATTTTAAAATAGCCCCAAACTTATACTAATTTTAAAATAGCCCCAAACTGATACCAATTTTAAATTTAGAACCAAATATTTCTGACTGACTAAACTATCTTTAATTTTGCTATATTTTTTTTTCAAACATAGAGCAGGCATATCATCACAAACTTGTTGTGCTTGAGAATATTATCACAGATTTTATGAGGACATTATTATAAAGTGAAAGAGAACATTATTCCAAAATGTATGAGTGAATTAACAGGAAGCTTAACAATACTGTGGAGACATTATTATAAAGTGTATGTTAACATTATCACAAAACGTATGAGAACAATTTTACAAAGTGTATTGAAACATTATCACAAAGTGTATATGAAAACAGTATCACAAAGTATATGAAAATAGTATCACAAAGAGTATAACAATATCATAAAGTAAATGAGCACATCATCACAAAGCCTACAAATTATATGATTACGTTGTCATCAGAGCGCTTTCAAACATATGATTACATTACCGCAAAACGTATAGGATAAGAACATATCAGACCGAATTGTTACAAAGCTTATAATGTGTACAAGTAAATCAACACATGAATACATTGTCCCAAAGATTACAGTGACTTCTGATTACTGAGTAACCTGAAATTTCATACTGATATGAAACTATTACAAAACATTTTCATAGTTCAATTTTCATAATTCAGGCTTTGTAAGTTTTTTTATCAAAAGGGATTGAAATTAAATGATGTTACATTTAGGCCACACTGGTACATCAAAACCACCGACAACGATGCTGATAAACCAGAACATTACTTTTAACACAGACAAAGAATCAATGCCTGACAACAAAGGCATAAAGTAGTATGATATTGGACTTTTAGATTACAGTTACTATGTCCAAAACTTCTATACCTCATGATCTTATCCAATCTAAACTTTTCTCAGCAAGATAATAATTTTAAAACTAGCGTGAACGAATTTTCGAGGGGAAAATCGTCCCGAGTAAAAACATTAATGAAGGTAATGTGCCGCGACACCACTAATGTACGCAACACAAATGCTGTATGCACATGTGCAGACGGTTTTCTGTCGTATCAATACACCATTATATGCAGATTAATATACAATAGCAAACATGTACTTGATTTTTACTGCCTGTAAATCAAGTACCTATTTTTGGTTGCTAGCGCCTCGTTTCCTTTATCTGTGCGCGAAATTGCCGGTGGTTTCTATATTCGCCAATACGGCATCGAACTCCGCTATGTTAATGGTTTAATCTTCGATGTAGGTTCGAGACCCTATTTATTATGACAGCAATGTATATGTATGATATAGGCATTATCTACCTTATGACAGCAATGTATATGTATTATATAGGCATTATCTACTTTTTAGTTTAAGCAAATTTAAATCCCGTATATGTCGTACAACAATTACTCATTCATTTATTTACCTATGTATTCCGTATTATTTGAAATTCATTTATTTACCTATGTATTCTGTATTATTTGAAACTGATTTATTTACCTATGTATTCTGTTTTATTTGAAATTCATTTATTTACCTATGTATTCTGTATTATATAAAAATGATTTATTTACCTATGTATTCAGTATTATTTGAAATTGATTTATTTACATATGTATACTGTATTATTTGAAATTGATTTATTTACCTATGTATTCTGTATTATTTGAAATTGATTACCATAAGGGCTAAAATGTTTGTGACAAATATATATATATATATATATATATATATATATATATATATATATATATATATATATATATATATATATTTGGTTCATATTTGCCAAACATTTATATATTTAATTTTCTATTATGTAGAAGTCAACTTGTTTGTATTAAACATTATAATTTGTATGTTTATTGCATTAAACTGTATGATTCGTATGCTTACTAGATTAAACTGTTTGATACGTATGCCTATTGCATTAAACTGTATGATTTGTATGTTTCATATATTAAACTGTATGATTCGTATGCCTATTGCATTAAACTGTGTGATTCGTATGTTAATTGCATTAAACTGTATGATTCGTATGCTTATTGCATTAAACTGTATTATTCGTATGTTTGTAATGTGTCGAATTTGGAATAAGTATTGAACATTAAAGTTGAATAAATTGTGCATTAAAATTTTATTATAGTCAAGCCAGAAAAGTCTTTGTGAAGGGTCACTTCGACATTTTCTCTATGTCAGCTGTTAAACTTGAAAGGCCAGCACCATCGGTTCAGTGAGAATTAACCCGGACACCGCTACGTTGTCCTGGAAAAAGTATAGTAGGGTTACCGACCATAAACGCTTGAAAGGAACCTCATGTCAAATAATCATTTTTCAAAGGGAAGTTGATATGCACCGTATTTCTCAGATTCTAGGCTGTCAAAATCTGACGAAAGAAATAATTATCTTGGGGAAAATTTAGGGACCGCTGCTTACGATTGGTCAGTTAAATTAAGGCGTGCACCTTGGTAGTAATGTGAATTTAAAAGTAATGACCTTGGTAAAAATTCTTTAGTCCGATTTTTCTTGCGAGAAGACAAAGTTTGGTTCTGGGGAAACCTAAAGAGTAGTGTTTCCTCGTTAAACAAGTAAAAGGACCAGGTGGCTGTCTTGTAAGGAAAGACAGGCTATAGTGCTAGGACGCACGATTTGTGAAAAGAAAACAGTATTAAGGAAACAGCTTTCTCTGGAAGAGACAGGGACAGACCGAAAGACGAAAGTCCGGAAAGAAATGAAGAGTTCAGAGTAGAAAGATCAGAGGAAGAAGAAAGTTGGATACACAGAAACAATACAAGAAGCGACGCTAGGTGATGCAAATCAGGCGTGGACATTGTGCTCTTTTCACCACTCGTTGCCATGATGAACGAATCCGTAATTGAACACTGCTATTAAACTCCATTAATGTAAATTTGTTGAATTGAAGTTGCCAACTTTTAGTTTATGTATTAATTAATTAAAATTTATTTTATTTTTCTTGTTTAAGGGGGCTCGTATTGTATTATTTCTTCTCAATAGTCTTGCTCAGTTCTCTGTTGATGTTCCATCTATCCACTCACACAGGGCAACAACATAAAGTGAACGTCATAATGTTTATTGAATTAAACTGTATGATTCGTATACCTATTGCATTAAACTGTGATTCGTATGCCTATTGCATTAACTGTATGATCGTATGCCTATTGCATTAAACTGTGATTCGTATGCTTGTTAGATTAAACTGTATTATTCGTATGCCTATTGCATTAAACTGTGTGATTCGTATGCCTATTGTATTAAACTGTGTGATTCGTAGGCCTGTTGCATTAAACTGTGTGATTCGTAGGCCTATTGCATTAAACTGTGTGATTCGTAGGCCTATTGCATTAAACTGTATGATTCGTATGCCTGTTGCATTAAACTGTATGATTCGTATGCTACATAAAATGTATTTTTGGAAACAGAATTTTTTTTCATCTTGTTGTTTTTGGGGTCGTTATTGCTATCGGGTTCCATTCTCTATCTCTCACATAAAAGATCGTATTGTTCAAGATCCTTGTCTGCTTCAAAGCTTTTATTAGTGTAATTGTCACGACAACAGGGGACAAACACCTGCAGTATATAGTCGTAGGTGAGTTCTCCCTTCTCGAAATTACGCAGACTTCGTAAGTAAGAAAAAATGATTGAAAAATGTGCACGAATTATGTAACATTTTGGAGAGAGATTCCTTCTCCAGTTATCATTAAATATAAAATCTGTGAAACGAACTGAAAAAATATAATCACTAAATGGCTTTTGGTTTGTTGTTTACGGCACACATACCCTCGAACCGTGCGGCAAATTGTAATAATGGAAGAGTTACATTATAGACACGGGCACTATAAACCTTAATAAATACGTTGTTTTGGACCAATAAAAATTCAGGTCAGTCCTTAAAGCTTTATTTTGTGCAAACTGACTAATACGGTAATGGACGTAATAGATACTCAGATATTACTTTACATTTGAAGAAAAAGTTTCCTTCAAGAAATAAATCAAATCATGATGAATTAAAATGCAACAGAATGTACATAAGTAGTCTAATAGTTGTCAACACTATATGTATCGAGTAAATTATGCCCTTACACAATTGTAAAATCTGACTAAAGGGTGGAGTCATAATACGAAGTGATTTTTCCTAGCGATCATGCAAAATGTAGACAGAGGTAGCTATAAAATAACTTGAGACGACTTGCTATAATACCAAGAGTACGTTGCAATTCCGAGAGAGAGAGAGAGAGAGAGAGAGAGAGAGAGAGAGAGAGAGAGAGTAAAACCGGTTGTGTGTTATAACTGGGAATGAACCCGCACCGCGAATAACAGAACCGATTGCCTAGTTCTCATGCGCCAGCACACGATTCCAATCGGCCAGACACTCTATGTCCCCCTCTTCCCACCCCAATCCCCGAAAACATCATGGAATAAATGAATGATGAAGATAAACATAAGACGTTGTGAGTCCAGCATAGAGACCAGATATATTCATGACATTTTTGAGAAATATTATTTAATGTTTAAAAAACGTAATCAAATGCAGCTGTGTTGAAAATAGTCAGACCGTGACTCATATACTCGATGTTTATCTTAAACGGATTCCAAGAAATAGCTTAATGTGTTACCTATTTTTAACTTGAATGGTTTACATATAATTTGTCACTGGATTGCTGCCTTTAGAGCCCAGCTGACAATATTCGTCATCCACTGCAAGATACGGTGATTTAATTAATGCATCTAAAATGCAGATAATCTTCTTGACTTAATCAGGCACACGAGTGTTTAATTTCTTCCTTGTTGTTGTTGTCAACAGTTTAGAAGAATTGGATGTTCTGATAGCTTCCTATGCATACTAAACAAAAATTAAAGTTTTACATAAAAAAAACCACGCTGGTGTACGGTATTTGTTGGGCTTCGGATCTAAATTCGACCCAAGCAAAGGGAAAAAGGAACCTTTATATAGATTAATGATACACGTTCAAATTTTGTGGTTCGTGCTTTTTGTTGTTAAACGACATTTTTCAGCACATGATAGGTTATATATGGCGGTCAGTAGATCTGATCGAGGAATAACCCATGGTAAGCTACTGGCAAAATTTCTCACATGTCCACGTTGGCCGAGCCAGAGACTCGAAACCACGCTGACAGAGATGAGATATGAGTGATCGATAAAGGTGGAAACTTCAGACCACTCGGCCACCAGGGACCCTTGAGTTTGTAAAGGCTTGAATCACTGTTTCTTTCCATTCTGTGCCTCAATACGTATATTGTGTAGTTGGATACTTATATTTATATGTATCTCATGAATTTATTCTATCCATCACTAGTACATGCTTTCATCACCATTTGACTCGATAACAAAATATAACACCACCACCATATTACACAGTATAACGCCGCCACCAATGGACATCTGTTTTCCTCAAAATATCACTCGGTAACAAAAATATAACACCACCACCATATTACACCGTATAACGCCGCCACCAACGGCCATCTGTTTTCCTCAATATATCACTCGGTAACAAAATTATAACACCACCACCATATTATACCAAAGTATAGTTTAGCCTATCATTGGAACTTGACATATATTACAGAAATCGTATCGTAATGTGTTTGTATCTGACATATTTACAGAAATCGTATCATAATGTGTTTGTATCTTAGCCGTGTCCACTTAAAATTAATTCTTTAAAGTTCATTTTTTCAAATAATTATGTATAGTGTCCTGAACTTTGGAAACTGAGTAATATGGTCTACTTTGTTTTTGAACACCAAAAAATATTTTACAAGACCGGTTCTTTGAATTATCTAAGTATTCCCTCATCTGTTAATCGGTCACTAACTTGTATAAAAAAAAAAAAAAATATTGATTTGTTCAACTGGCATTTTTCTACAGTATTTACCTGCTCCATCTCGGTAACTATAATGTTGTTTCTAAGCAGATCGGATGGTGTAGGCTCTCCAAAATACTCATGTACATTTTATGTTCTTCGTGGCCATTATCGATTGAGTGTTTACTTTTTCCATTAATACGTATCCACATATAATATGGAGATACCTACAACATATTTATTACAGATTGTGTTAAATTGTTTGATATCTATATTATTGTTTGTTGGCTTCAAAACTTGACCATCTGGTAAATGATACAGAGCATTGATACAACACGACACGAGCAATCTAAATTTTGAAGAGGAAGAAAGTATATATTCCAGCAACTATTCTATTCCTTCCATTCCAGCTTTAGATTAGGAACCCTTGCAATGACAGTAGCCGCCTGTTTCTTGTATACGGAATAGTGGCACAAGTTTCGAGCACATGTTGTCTTATAAATGCCGCAACTTCTACAGCCTTACCTACCGATAAATAAACATACGTCAAGGCTGGTTCTGTGCTATGATATATAGGTTTAGTTCTGTCCATTTAGAAATTGAAAGACATTGCATTTTCGGTCGTATTTTGTTTCCATGGGTTTAATATTGAAATTTAAGTACTCTTCCTCCACGCGAGCTATAAATAACAAGGGCGCGCATAAGTTGGCTCCCTGTCAAACAGTTATAACTGTGTGCCTAGATCAGGCGTACTTTATCAAATCCATTAAGACTTGTAAATCGTTTTGATAGGGTTATCCCTGGATGAGCAAATAAGACAGGGACATCATTTTACGTATTCTGAACGATTTTTTTCTTCGTGTGTTTGTTATGCAATCCAATTCTATTTAAGTCTAAAACATGAAGAAGTTGTTGTTAACGCCATTTTCAGCACAAGATAGGCTATACATGGCGGCCAGTATAAATGGTGGAAGAAGAACCTGGGAAAACCACAAAAAGAACCACCGACCCACGAAGCTACTGGTAAGCTTTCTCACATACTCATATTGGCCGAGACTCGATGGAAATGATCCGTAACGGTGAGCGCTTTAGACCACTTGGCCAATCGGGTCCGCCATCAAGAAGTAGCTTCCTATTTGCATACCTGTCTTATGATCTGGACGATTCCTCCGAGACGCTGGGAGGACTGTAATTTTGATGTGTCTACATCAATTAAAAGCTCATCATTTAGAAAATGTCATGGTCAAGCTGCCTAAAGAATTCTGCCCTGCGGCATATTTCTGACCTACAATAAAACATTATGATAAAACTTTATACTGTATCCATTCATTAAGAGGAACCAAAAGCGATAAACTGGTGAGAAAGATTATTTTGCAATGTGAATTAAAGGCAAAAGTGCATTCAGATAAAGCGTTGCTGTTATTGTTTAAATAATAACAGCGATGACGAGTCGTCCAAATATTAAACACTTGTGTCGGTGTGTGTGTGTGTGTGTGTGTGTGTGTGTGTTTTGGGATGGCTTTATCACATTGAGAGTGACTCTTTTGTAAGATTTTAATGGACAAGACACGAGGTCTGTTGAACAACATTTTCAGTTAGAAAAGATGTGATTGAAATCTCATCGTCTCTCACGGGTGAATTAAAATGACCATATATTGTAATGAGATTATTTGCCATCAGGATTCATGAAAATATATTCTTTGGTATGTTTGATTTACAAGAGAAGAACTTTATGAAAAACCACCTCTCCACAGCACACCCCCACCCACTTCCTCTCCGCAGTTTCTACTAAACAAAAGGGTGGACAACGGTTGTGGTCTCGCGATAGTTGAATGCTTGGGTTGTAATACGAATAACTCAGATAGCAACGTGCTTTACTCACTGTTTCTAAGCTTGGAAATCTTCAGCTGATCGTAACAAACTTAACATCCTGCTTCCTTTTACAACTTTTAATTAGATTCTAATACAGACTACAACCTCCAGCCTGCTCAGGTAATCCAGTATTACTGCATTTATCATACGTAGAAGTCTTTTATCTACCAGGCTGTCTGTCTGTCTGTCTGTCTGTCTGTCTTTACGTCTGTTTTCTATTTGTACGTCCTTCATTATATGTATCATTTCGCTTCGCTGTGGATATAATAATAACTTGTGTGTCTATCAGTATATAAGACACCTACAATCACTATCAGGATTATTTGCAATGATTACGTTAATCTAATTATGAAGATGATACTCAAAAAGTCTTACCGTTTAACTGACCATTAGACAGAAAACACTACGGTTTAAAGATCAGTTCATTTAAATGTTTCACGAGTACATTGATCGTAATAATACTCGGTACTATAATGCCATTTTCCCCAGCTGGAATAAAGCCCCAATAATTGCTTTAAACAAGAAGAAAATACACAAATATGAATATTTGTTTGTCGAGAAAATTACATGCACAGTGTGTAGGACAATTTTGTCGGAAAATTAACGTATGGTCCAGTAGGGGTATTCAAGATTTCATGCTTCATCAAAGTCAAGGCCGCAGTCCTAAATTCAAAATAAAAGGACTATTTGCTGTGACCTGTCAGTAAGGGCATTCGTTAACAGACTTACTCCCTTTTGTGCATGAATATGGTGAATTAATTATTTACTAGTAGAAACTATTTCTGGATTGTGTTTCTAACAGTTTAAATTTTTCATCAAACCATAATATTTTCCCACACAACGACCAACGTAAGTTTTATAGCCAATCATTGCAGAAAACAAGTCATTCACCTACTCTCTCTCTCTCTCTCTCTCTCTCTCTCTCTCTCTCTCTCATATATCTATATATATATATATATATATATATATATATATATATATATATATATATATATATATATATATATATATATATATATATATATATATATATCCTCACATGATAACGATATATCCTGTTAATATGCACCTTCATTATGCTCAAGATTCAGTTCGTATGCGAAACAACAGCACAAAGAAAACAAAAACACGATAAAATGGCCTTTGGAAATTCTTAAATTATGAGATATTATACGAAGCGTCATAGTTTAGAAAACATTGTCAAAGGAAATTAAAACTATTTCAAAATTATACAGGAGTAGGTTGGATGTGGAGTGGGTGTCGTGGACGGAAGTTGGTGTCAATAACATTCAATAATACCGT
>JAECUM010040194.1:0-10000 GCA_016617855.1 Megalonaias nervosa | reverse complement strand
ACACGCCCTGAAAACTATTCCATTGAAAGGTTAAAGGATCAGACCGTGCTGGTCGAGGAATAATACCACATAAAAGTCATTACATGTACCTCTTCTGACAGGTGGAGCAGTTAGATAAAACCATCGTTAGAAATCCTAAATACTTTCTTTTTCAAAACTATTTTTGTTTTTAAAATGTGCATCTGGATCCAATCAAAGGTAATTATTTCACTTCATCTTTGTCACATTCGGTCTTAATCTTGTGGTACAGATTAGACTAACGATGCCTTTTATCACCCAGGCGTATTCTGTCTTATTTCTTGCTCCAACTTCGTCTCTTGTTTTCTTAAGATTTATCAGGGTACTACTCAGCGAAGGTTAAAAGAAATATACCTTAACCTCCATCATGACTGAGGATTCATAGTGACTTGGGTTCAGCTAAATACTAAATATTCGTCAATTTCCTTTAATTATAACCAAGGTTACTAACACACCTAAAAAACAAATTATAGGTGTCTGATCACAGCGCGAGTAAGCACCCTAGGTCCAACAATCGCTCATAACTCAAGTGTAGCTGTGTGGATCGAGAACAGCGCAAGCGCAGAAAGGTGTCATCGGAAAAGGAAGGAGCAAACCAGAACATTTACTACGCGACGAAAGATTTCAAGGATTTTCATTCTCGTCTTCTTTCTTTTAAACTAATACTTGTTATCGTATTTAATAATTTTCACTTGTAACGGCGTAATGATCCTATGAACATTTTCTTGTCTTGTGGTGAATAGGTTTATGCCAATGGCTTTTTAGTACTACTGCTGCAATATAAGATGAGTAAAAACAGGAAGTCTTACCGTAACAGTCCCATAGAAAAATGTTGTAGTCATTAATGACTGCGCGTGCTTGGGTAGTTTGAAAACTTTGCACGTGTAAAACAAATTTTAAAAAAAATTAATGCTTATATTTTATTTATTATTTACTTAAGCGTGAAATATGGAGACTTATTGGCGAAATAATTTCATATTTTTCTTCGTTCCTATATTTTCACATGTGAAACATATATTCTTATATTTACACCTGTGAAAATGTAAGATTTCCCATCATGCCATACAACGCTTGATTGTGTGTGCGTACAAAACTTGTACCTGCAACAACAAAAGCGAGTACTCTGTGAGCTAGAACAAATAAATACTAATTGCCTTAAATTTAAGACATGAATATTAATCTTTGTTAAGTAATTTGACCGGACGCGTCTCTCTCCCCTTGCTTCCTTGACAACGACAAATCCGCTATGACGCATTGCTGAATTCGGACTTGCATTGTTTTCACATAGGGTCAAATGGTTTACAAAATGACAAAAAAATTTAATTTACTGCAACAGATTAGGTCATCCCAATCCTACGGTTTTCTTAAGTCACGAATATTTGTATGATCAGGCTATGAAAGAGAATTTACAAAAAGGGGGTGGGGTGAGGTTTTGTCCCGAAGATTGAGTTTAATCATCTAAACTTCGATTCTGGAGTATCTTTAGTTTACAATGAACAGAAGATTTTTTTTCCCATGTGTTAATAGCGGATATATTTCATCTTGTGATACCAAAAACGATATATTTTACCTCTTGGCTTCGCCACTCGTTAAAGCATGTTTTATGGTACCACACGATGACGATATCACAAAACTTACAAATACACAAAACTTGCAAATAATTCTGTGATACCTGAGAGGTTGTTTCCTCTGCTGATGTTTGGTACTCTGTTTTACTATAATGTTTCAAAAATAATAACACCTCATTGTCAAAATTATTCTTTTGCGCTTATTCTCGAAGAAAGGAGAGGAGGAAAAATTAGTACGTAAGAATGACATGTAAGTCACACTGATCAATCAAAACGCATCGACAACGATTTTAATATACGGAACGACATTTTACACACAGGCAGCGAAAACAACAGCGAAGTGAACGCCACGAAATAGTATCACACATTTCTCCCTTGCATCACACAATAGCCAATATCATACTACCGATTGGTTACAAATGGTTCATGTAATGGTGGGCTGCAAAACTACTAACTGTCGGTCACACAGAACCAGTGATCATTTGAACGAAGATTTTCTTTCTTCAACAATTACTTGGAGACCTGTGCTGCCCAATTTTATCTGCCAATTTTCAGACACAGAGTACTTGTATTTACTGTCTTAAAACCTGTGATTTCATTACAACGCATACCACTACGATTTTATTATAACGTAAATTCAGTCATGCTCAAAAATTCAAGACGTATCACTCGTTACCTTGTCTTTTAGGCAGAACCATATTAGTTAAATGAACCACTTGTTGCACAGCCAGAATCTTATTGTGTCATGGTAACAAATAATTGATATGTATCTTTGAAAGTGATGCATTAATCAAGCAGTGGTGGCAGAAAAGAGTACTTTAATGAATCATGTGTGTAATAATAGCGTGGAAATAAAAATCCATTTACGGGGTCAGAAGAATGTGGATGGTTTCCACTAATCATTACCCCACAAGTGGAATTGCTCAATCCGACATCAGTGGCTGTGATTGTTTATTATATTGTTCATTTCTGAGGTACAAATAAGCGTACATCATTAAAATGGCAGAATATCTATATATCTGCAGCTAATTATATGTCAAAACATTGAAGTGGAAATTTTCGTGCTTGCAGAAGAAAAAAGGTTGATATTTAATACGAAATTTGATCAAATGTCAGTCTTTTAGGTGGCAACAATACCTGGTATATTTTCTCATATGCGTGAAAAGCAGATGTGGCACGTGCATTTAATATCTCTGTTAAATGCCATTTCACCAGACAATCTGGATCATGTGTCGTAATTTTTTCTGATTGCATCCCAAGATATCAAGGCAGTGTCACCAAACTCTTTCTCTAACAATGCATTTAATGTCTTCAAATCTATTTGCATCATGTTTATGGTGCTCTCCGGACAGGATATGAGGACCCAGAAAAAATTCTCCAGTAGGCCCCAATAAATTACAAACTGTGATCGCAGTGGACCCCCACCCCCACCCACCATTGTGGCCCTCCCCCCCCCCCCCAGTTTTGTCCTAGTTGTCCTACACTGTCCGCGGCCCGGGTGCTCAGATTACCCAAACAGCGTGCTACGGATTACTCCTTTCCTTAGACGGGAAGGAGCATTGGAAATAGCATCGTCTACAATTGATTTTCTGCAAGTTGTGGCAAAATTTATGGGGGCCCCGAGTGGCCGAGTGGTCTAAAGCGCTCTCCGTTACGGATCACTGCCATTTCACCTCTGTCTGCGTGGGTTCGAGTCTAGGATTTGGCGAATGTGGATATGTGAGAAAGCTTGCCAGTAGCTTCTCGTGGGTCGGTGGTTCTTTCCGGGGATTTTCCGGTTTCTTCCTCCACCGTTAATACTGGCCTATCGTGTGCTGAAAAATGGCTTTAAGCCCCACAACAACAACAACAACAACAAAATTTATGTTTCAAGACTCGCTGTTCGATTCTTATATTCTCAGAATTGTATATCACAGTATTTCAAAGCCGGACATGAATGAAGACATTCATCAACTGAAAAGACTGTACACTGTTTCCCCAGATTGTTTGTTCCTCACTATACCACATTTCCTGGGTTTCTAAACGCATATGTCATCACAGAATTTCAAATTATAACAATAGCTATTACCTTAGAGTTTTTTATTATGTTTTCTCAATTTTTTTTCTTGATAAGCCGGAAGAAGGTAGCAAACTTAAAGAGAACCAGATTTTAAATAACATCTTTATCTGTTGAGGTAGGTATGCACATTTTGGGCTTCAACTGTAATTTCTTCTATTTGTTTGTTAAATATTACATTCTAATTAATTTATTACTGATTTTTCATTTCTGGTGTTATGGGCATATTAATTTTATTGGGGTTCCCCTGTTCTAGTTTTCTTCTCTTATATTTTCTTGAATATGGTTTCTGTAGTCTTTTCTCCATCAAGAATAACTTAAACGATGACCGATATAACGATACCGTATGTTTAACCAGGATATTTTCCCCGCATTTCCCATTCATTCAAAAATATGTAAGGTGTTCTATAATACTTAGATGTAAATTTAATAGATATCATTTTTGTCCTTAATATGCTTGAATCTCTGGACCCGCAATGAGACGTGACCAAGTTTTTATTTATTGCCTTGTAAATAAAGTAATGGTCATAAGCTTATAAATAGAAAAAAAAATGTCTCCAGTAACTGGTTGAATTATGTTAAAGTATGTCCTTCTCACAAAGGACATTACAGATGACCGAAGGTCCCAAAATCTTTGAATCTTACAATGAAAATCTTTGATACAATTATTATCTTTAACCGTATAGTTGTCACACCATATTAATTTTACATTCAAACCATCAGATGATTGTTATTATGGAAAGTCGGGTCCGAAGATAAATATTTTCAACATTCCTTGTAAATATGTTGACAACAAAGCCATTAGTGTCCTTGCACGAACGAAAAATAATACATCAGAAGCAATTTTGCGCATATTTCTTTGCATATAGTAATAGGCATCGTTGCAGGTGCGTTTCGATTTGCCAGAGTCAGGTTAGAAGCGTGTTAATTGATGCACATATTTTCTTAGGTTGCGTATGTAGATAAATATTTTCGCTATACTAATAATAATAATAATAATAATAATAATGAAAATAATAAAAATCGTTTACTTGTTGAATACTAATAACATTAGTTTTGTTGTTACTGTAGTTAGTGGTGGTTGCAATAACAACATAATCATTGTGAAGACGTAGATATGATAAGAGAGTAAACCCTCATTAATGAATGTCTCTGTGGCGTATAACTTGACAACGTTCTGATTTTTAAATCCACCACTTTCATAGTAGCAGGATTTATGTTAGCTTTTATTGTATCTACAACGAATTGTAACAAACAGCGCTTCAGTTTATTCAGAGATGCATCAAGTCTTCCGTAATTCAATACTTTAATAGACTGCGTGTTACAACACTGAGCCCAGGTTGTTGTCTCTTTCTAATACTGAATGATGTTTGTTAATGGATTTGAAATAGGCGTGTTCATCTCGAGGACTGTTTGTATGAGATACTTCTTAATGATTTATAAAAGTGTTAAGGGTGATCTATATTTTGGACTGCATCCATTAATCATCGGTCTCTGATATACGATAGATTTCTTACATTGATTATTACGGATGCCTACTTTCAATACATAAATTTTGCCGGAAAAAAGAAGAACCAAAACAATATTTATATTTTACTGGGTGATTAAATCGCAGTAATTATTACCTGCGTGTGTGTGTGTGTGTGTGTGTGTGTGTGTGTGTGTCTTATGTATGTATGCATGAGCGCCCGCAGCATGGGTCAACGGGGGTCACGTGACCCCCCTGGAAATCATACTACAAATATATATATATATATATATATATATATATATATATATATATATATATATATATATATATAATGTATAGTATGTACGCTGTATCAATGATATACCACGAGATGTATAAATTTTTCATTAAAAGGAAACGAAGCTTGCTGAGTTTCCTTTTAATGAAAAATTTATACAACGAGTGGTATATCATTGATACAGCGTACATACTGTACATATATTTTATTTATATCACATACAAATACATATATTTGCCCTTTGAACGGAGTTCAGATTTACTACAGGCAGCCGTGTATTGACCTAGTGAATGAACTCCTCACATCCCCGAGTGTGTCCGCTACAAAATGTAGTTCTCTGCCGTAGTGGTTATTTACAATCACCTCTGCATATTGATAAGTTGATTGTTTTCTTTTCTTGGTTTCTATTTTTCTCCACATTGATTAAATCAATATAATACACACTTATGATTTAAACATGAAAGATGGTTTTAATAATAAAAGTAGAGCAGTAGCAACACTTGGATAGCTACACCATTCAAATGAACGCAATGCCATTCACCTTCAGGCGCATGGAAATTAATGTGGAATAGAAACTAAGCCAACTGACGAACCAACTAGAGGTAATTAAAATATTTTAATATATTTACAGTTGATCTAAGTCATTATTCTGCTTTAGCAACAGTACAACCGACCCACAAACTCTCTCTCTCTCTCTCTCTCTCTCTCTCTCTCTCTCTCTCTCTCTCTCTCTCGTCGGTTTGACTTTAAAACTCTGTCTCTGTCTGTCTGTCTGTCTGTCTCTCATTCTTTGGTCGGTTTGACTTAACTTTTACCATCATTCATAAGTCCAGAGATATTGTCGGAAAATCCTCTACGTTCGCCATTTCATAGATTTTAGCCCGTATCCTGCTACGATGGTCAAGAGAGAGAGAGAGAGAGAGCTTTGGACATTTTCATATTTAAATAATAATAATAATCGAATTTTTAGAACATTATGGTATGTTTAAGAAAAACAAAAAACAACAAAAAAAAACATAACATTAAATATATCACAGTATGTGTACCACGTAACCGAGGAATTTACTGGTTTGCAACATTGTATCATTGATAAACACTGTTGATAAATCCCAAGGAAAGTGCACACGTATCGTTACGACGAACCATATTCTTGTAGGTTACTTGGTGTAATTTCTATTTCAAGGTTTTAATCCAGCCCAAATTTCCTTTTCTCTCTCATTCCACATTTCTGCGCAGTTTGTCCGTTATGCTTGAGAGGGGAGGGGAGAACAGAAAACAGAAAGGATTGTGATGAAAATGTGTACCATATTAAATTAATTTAGAAAACGGGGATTATTAATACTTTTCATCATTATTTTTCATACGTCACTAGTGACTAATTTGTGGAAATTGATCTTTGATCTAGAATCAACTGCAGACGCTCGCGAGAATGTTTATATATGCGTATTATTGCGCCATGGGCGGATCACAATTTGATATACCAATAGTATTGGTATATCAAATTGCTTTATACCAAAACTTTAAATGCATGTTATTTTTTAACGTATGTGGTATATATATATATATATATATATATATATATATATATATATATATATATATATATATATATATATGTGTGTGTGTGTGTGTGTGTGTGTGTGTGTGTGTGTGTGTGTGTGTGTGTGTCCGACAAGTTTAATCATGCAAATGAAGCTGAAAATATATCACAAGATTCTGTTCAAAACGCTTAATAAATATTAGCTTTAGTTTCAGACTGCTTTTCATATTAACTCTCCCGGTCGTGACTGACTGACCCCACCCCCCCAAAATCCTGACCCTCCCCCCGCACAAAGTCCTGACCCCCCCCCCCGCAAAAAATCCTGCGGGCGCCCATATATGTATGCACGGATGGATGAAGGTAGGTAGGTAGGTATGAATGGATGGATAAGTGTGTGTGTGTGTGTGTGTGTGTGTGTGTGTGTGTGTGTGTATTTTTAACGTAGCTTTAACAATTTGAGTCATATCACTACAATGTCTACGGCGTGGCAGTTTATAGTGACGTCTAGCACTGGGGCATCATACCGCAGCCATTTAGCATCATGTCCCACCCAGTCACATTATCCTGACATCAAGCTGACCAGTCCTAACACTACCCTTTTAATGCTGAGCGTCAAGCGAAGCATTTCCTAGTACCATTTTTATAAGTCTTTGATATGACTAGGCCGGGGTTCCAACCCGAACCGTCCCGTATTCGAGGCGGACGCTCTAATCACTTAGACGAGCGGAGCGGTCGGATAAATAAGCATTACGAATACATGGATGGATGATTGGATGAATTGTTACAAATGCATGGGTGGGTTGAGATGGGTATGAGGGAAGGTGGGTAATTTTTAATGTAATACATAATTATATTTACTTAACTATGGCATTAGCAGTATATTTAACAATCTATCTCGCTTGCTAGCTAGGACACAAGCTATAGTGCTAGCTACGTAATAACATTTACCTTTTTGCTCGGACAGGAAAGGTAAAAATAAGCTCAAAACAATCCAAGCGCATATTTACTTCACTAGCTTGTAATAAATCGTTTCTTCAAATACACGGTCGTCGGTGATGGTAACTGAGAATTCGTGCACCTGTAGGCATAAAACTCGTCGCATATCCCATCGTATATCACGTTTTTTGAAGATATCAAGCGCTACCAAACCCTGATTATAAAAGGAATGCTTTATTTATCCTGAAATATCTTGTTTATGGCAGCTGGCAATCAATAAACGAATGATTGGTGTATATTTCCTATAATACACAAGCTGAATGATTTATGAATTGCATAACTTTGGTTGATTTATATCAAACACAGACTTTTTTATATACGGATGGAGAATCTAGGGATGGGGCAATAAATGAATTAAATTATCTTCCTGAAATAATAATATGGCTTGATAGTAAGTAGCAATTCGTGGTATGCGTTTTTTATGTATCCACTTTACTCATGAAATACAAGTATAAATACTATTGTCAATGATATCGAAATCTCTAATGTTGATTACACTAAGAAGACAACAGTGTTATGTGCCACCGAAGTGTTTGCAATCATCCGATATTGTTATCCAACCTTTTCATTTTCTGGAACACCTAATATAGCCATTTAAACAGGCCTTGTCTGCAGCACAATACCATAGACAGACATATAAACAGGGATCTACAGTGATTAATAAACTTTCACACATTACCAATCACAAGGAACAGTCCCCTCTTCAATTGTTAAACTTATTTATCTTTTGTGAACCTGTTTACAGCATGGAAAATTTGGAACTTCTGTCAGTTCCGTCTTTTAAGGCACGAGGATTATTTCATTTAAAAATTTCAAACTCCTATCCATCTATATAATTAGGTCAAACCATATTTATTCTTAGAAACTTTCTGAAATGCAGGTACAAACATATAATTTTGGAGATTCATTAGATAGCATAAGGTTGTTAGATAACTGTCTTCCTTATAGTAAAACAATTTAATGTCAAAGTCAGGATGAAGGAACAAGTGGGTATAAAGGACAAATACACATGCACACACAAAAACAAAATAAAAAATAAGAGCTAATATATATGCTTCAAAAGGTTGTGAGTTAAATCAATGACTTAAACTTTTAGTGATCCTAATAAAACTTTTACACAGATACAGATATTTGCGTGTTATTTTCTATAGAGAACACAAGGTTGTAAAAATAATAAGTTTCAGTTGTGAGAGCCAAAGGTGGTGTGAATAAGGTATGGTCTCTAAAACTGAAGAATTGGGACATTCTACATGACGATGTTGTACATTTCTCTATGTCAACTCAGCTGCAATACTTGCAGTTAGACATGTAATTCATATAATAGTTATCTAAACACCTATTGATCAAGCTATTCATCTATCAACTTTCCTCACAATGTCTGTCTGTTCTGTCTAGTCTCTTCTCTCTCTCTCTCTCTCTATATATATATATATATATATATATATATATATATATATATATATATACAGAGAGAGAGAGAGAGAGAGAGAGAGAGAGAGAGAGAGAGAGAGAGAGAGAGTCTATTAGTTCTTAAGCAATACTATTTTACCTATCACTTGTATAGAGTTTATTAATTTATAGCATATTTTAGTGCGCATTTCGAGATTGATATTCCCAAACAAGACACGACATGTGAAGTTTACTTCGTATTTAATAGATGCAGCAAGTCCTGACATCTTTGCAACAAGTCCTGACATCTTTGTTTTCAAGAATGCTGGTCTGTAGTAGAACTAAATTTGAAGTTCCTTTCAAGGTCTTTAATCTCCCTCTACAGGCATGCGCGATCTTACACTATACGAAGAGCGAATGATTCTTGCAGAATGCAGTAGACCCGTTCACTTCAATCTGTAATCATCTTCATTAAAACGGGGTTTTCAGAGGCTGACAAAAGACTTTTTTGTAAACTTTGATGAAGGAACAAAAAATCTGAAGTTCAATGGTGAGTTACTTGTCATTAGTAATAGTGATAGTATGCAGTAACTAATATCTGTCAAACTGACTCTGCCTTTCTTACTCTTGCAGAAAACACTTTGATGCATTGGCACGAACGTAACGATCGGGATGGTGTGATCGT
>JAECUM010040192.1:0-36924 GCA_016617855.1 Megalonaias nervosa | reverse complement strand
TACATGGCGGCCAGTATTAACGGTGAAGGAAGAAACCGGGAAATCTCCCGAAAGAACCAATGACCCACGAGCAGCTACTGGCAAGCTTTATCACATATCCAAATTCGCCGAATTAGACTCGAACCCACGCAGACAGAGGTGAGATGTCAGTGATCTGTAACGGAGAGCGCTTTAGACCACTCGGCCACTCGGGGCCCCGCAAAAGAGATTGGAAGCTATGCCATGGGCATGAAGGGATTAAAGAAATGATAACGATAGAACTAAAACCCGAATTATCTAAAATTATCTGTCTCTCATTTTATAAAACATTTTGACAAGACCAAGTGTGAGTGGAATGTTCATAAATAAAGCTGAACTGTATTGCATTTCAAGGTGAAGAAACAATGGTATAAATGCAATGTTTTGCAACATAACATTTTTGCTATATGATATATACGCTACGTGATATGATATTTTGTTTCTTGTGCAGGAATTGTTTAGTCAAAAGTGGTTCACCATCAAAGAGGACCTGCTAATCCTAGAAATATAACTGGTATGAAGTTGTTTATCAAACATGACAAGAGCAAAATGTTGACAGAATAGTCTAGATGGTGCATTTTATTCAAATAGCATATGCTAAGGTTAATAAAAAAGTCAATAGGGTTTATTGGATCATTGCTATATGTTAAATATATCCAATTACAAAGTGCATTATTACACAATTTCTGAATATCTATCTGGTAAAAACAATTTGCAGCTATAAAATACTTCACTCTAATAAGTGACAAAAACGATTGATCTAGAGTGATTATGAAGGAGACACGAAATATTTGTTTGAAAAAAAAATCTTTTGGGAAGTATGCAAGAACAATACTTGCAATCTGTTACATTATTTATCTTTTTAAAGTTAAATTATATTGCAAATTAAAATGTAAAGAACGAATGGCTTCTTGATTAGAACGCTTGTGGTGTTACGACTATGTCGTCTTAAACTAATTAAAAGAAAAGAGCGAAAGCCAACAAGTTTGATAAAATTCGAGAAATAATTTATTTTCCTCGAATACAAAGCCAAAACGTAAAAAGAATTTACAGTATTGTAAATTAAATCCCATTTTTCCTAAATGTTCTATTATAAGTCCAAATGTATTCTAACTGTGTTGAATTGGTGTTCCAAATAAATTCTCGATATTAATTGTGTTGATGTGTCTGTAGTTTTGAATGTGCTAATGTGCCAATGGACTGGAATGTGGCGATGTGTTAACATGACTGAATTCACTATGTGTTAACATGATTGAATTCAATACAATTCCAGATTAATAATTTAGTCCAAGACGTAGTAATGATCACTTCGTAATTTCAGTGAATAATGTAAAGAAATAGATCCACCCAAATTAAGAACTGAACACACCAATACGACTGATTCCACTTCGGGTGTTAAGTTAGGAATTAGTAATTTTTGAAGTAAACTACATTAGTACAATAAAACCTAGGACACAATAATATTTACCTTCCTAAAACATTTAAATTTTGGAATTTCCAAGTGGAAAACTAATTTTCTAGGCTCAGATTGAAATAAACATGTTCTCCTACATTAATAATGACCTAAATGTATAATTTATACTCGGAATGAAATATTAGATTTGTATTATGTTGTTTACAACATAACTGTCAATAGTCAGGTAGACCATTAACATGATTTTACACTAAGACCAATTCCAAAATACAGATATACGTAACATATTATCATGGAGAAAGTCGATAAACAATGAAAAATAAATGTACATAATACCTCCCCTCCTAAAGGCAAGAAAGATTTATACAATAAAGCTTTCTTTTAATATTAGTCATATAAACGTATAAATAAAATTATATGATATCAGGGGCTCTGCAATTATAGAAAAATTGTAGCAAAATTTCCAATAATATCTAGCCATACCCAAAATTCGCATCAGCTGCGTTTTACTGATAAGCACAGGAAATTGAGAGATAGACTTGACCATAACTTGTATAGGTTTAACTTTACCGCGTCCCACAATCTGTCCTAACAATGTAACACAAGCAGTGCAAAACTCACTTTTGCTTAAATTGTCAAATTTGCATCACTAAGTCTATCAAAGAACTTCCGAATATTTCCAAGTGATCTTTCTAGGTGTCGTGGTAGATGATGTAAGCGTCACAAATATCTAGACCAAATATTAAATTTATTCCGTTAGAATAGTATAGTTTTCGTTGCGATTTATCAGTCATATAAGAAACTATAACAAATTTGGAAGCATATTTCTGGCTGCTTGGGTTTTACCTTTAGCTCACAACCAAATATTTCCTTTGCACACTATGTACACTCTGCTATACTCATAATCAAGAAGATTGATGAAGGAATGCATTTTAATGAGTTATAGACTCTAATCACATACGTACATGCTTTTCTATTAAGTCAACAAAAGGTTGCATCTTCCTATAAAATGGTAATGTAATCGATGGAATTTTAGGTTGATATATGCGACAGTGTACATTGATTCCATAGTACACATGTTCGTCTCTTTACTTGGTTCAGATATAAAATTAAAGATGAAATTTAGTAATCTCAAAACTACTTTTTTGTGCTCAAGATAACTTGCAAACATGAAAAGGTGCGAGATTGGGCGCTCATGCGGTTTAGGAACAACAGCATCTAACTTCTAGAATAAACAAATATTATGGGATAACATCAGCTTGCAGAAACAACGAAACAATAAAATGAATGGATAAATAGTCTCATTAATAACGTTCATACAATTTACGTAAATATCATTAACTTGTGCGACTTACATACTTTGTCTATAGGACTACAATTAACAGGTAGATTAATGCCGTCCTACAAATCATTGTTGTGATTCATCGAACTACAACCTGAATTAGTTCCAGATCCCTAAGAAACTTAATAGCATTACAAGAAAAACATATAGAGATATAATTTTTTATACTAATTTCAAATGTTCATACAACTTTGTTCTTAAATATTAACTATTGCCGTCACAATCATTTTAAATGTAATCTGTCTATGAACGTTATACGTCTTACGTGCTGAAGGAATCAATTAAGTATGTTACGGTTCCAAGAGTTAGTCCCATCTGGCGTTTTGAAGTTTTTGCAGTATTTTAATTCTCCGTGCAAATTAATGTCGATTGCTTAAGTTAAATATAATAATTAGAACGACGGCAGTTATTTTTTATAACCTGGAATAAATGCTGCCAATTTCGTATACACAATCAAATTTCTGTTATTGAAATATTTATATCCCATCACCAAGCAGTATGACTAACTGAAATGTGATGCCATCGGTTCACAATTTGGAAAATTATTACCAGAGAGCGTGTTTAAGTGCCTAACGTCGAATAGCTGAATATGCATAACATAATCGGCTAAGTTTCGAGATTAACCATGATTAACTTAACACAAAAATAATTCATATGGGAACCGTTCGAGTGGAATTAAGTTTGGAAATTATTGCCCCATAACACGATCGTGTCACACAGATTAGATTTCTTGTAGAAGATCTGTTTATAAATTCTATGTGATTTAAGTCGTGTTAGTTTTGCCACTTCCTAGAACTGTAGTTTCGACTCACAACAATAAATTTCTTGCCTTAAATTGTTACTTATGACCTCTGTATCAAAAGATGCTTATTAAAATAATGATGACTTTAAGAATAAAAATATATTTAACGTTAGATGCTTTTGTCATTCGCTGAGTATAATACCTACTAAATTGTTTGAAGACAAGATATTCTACAGGTTATCATATTATATTTTCCAGTAAGTCATCCAATGTTAATGATTTGGCTTCCTTTTCAGCGTACTTAAACTATAACATGAACCAAGATTCGTAGTTTTCTGTCCAAGATTGCAATGGGACAGTTAAGCCAAAAGGGCGCATCTTTTGAAATTTCCGATTTTAGGTTGCTCATTTTCCCGTTTTGAATTATAAATCGGTATCAGTAGTTTCCTTTTCATATTTTTGTTATTATCAGTTACTCTTCTTAGCAGTATTAATAAAGTTATGATTTAGTCAGATTGCGTGTGTATAAGAAGAGCTCATGACATGACCAGGATATCCAACGATCCTTAAAAATAGTTTAATAAAGCAGTGTGATCTTCGTAACTTAAATTTGGTTTAAAAAGAGTAATGCTCAAGTTAGATGGCTACGCACATACCTTACACAAGACAACTTACAACGAGCTCAAACACAGTTCATACGTAGTCACGGATAAATTCCATCTATTTCAATTTCATCATTTGGGATATTTCTATAATAAAGGGAACCCGCAAAAGAAGATTTCAAGTAAGTAACTGTTAATTAAAACTGCTTAAATTTGATTGAACTGTGCCTTTTATGTCACGTCCGATATAAAAAAAGTAAATACACGAGTACGATCCAGATACAAATTCAAGATGCATATGTGTACTATGAGTTTATCTCCTGACTATAAATTGTACATGACCTTTTACAATGCATATGTCTTGAATATTAAAACTGTTAAACATATTACAATCTATATTGCTGCCACCTTTATTCAGCTATTTAATATTCAAGAAAGTGTAATGTTCGGAAATGTATTCTTATTCCCTAGCAATGAAGAATAAATGCATTTTATTTATCTGCATACATCCGATGATGTATATGCTAACAACACGTTTTCATTCTTTAACAGAAGTAAAACAAAATATTTTACTATTTTGAAACATTACCAACATACACTGAGTGAGACATATAGTTATGTTATGCATCCCATAACATATTTCACTTTATTCATTTTCTACGATGTGAAATAAGCATGAAATGGTCCATTTGGAAAACAATTACGAATTCAATTTATTCCAGAATACATGGTAGAATTGGAGTTTTCTCTGGAAGGTCCACGAAATGGTCAAAATATTGTGTTGTGTATTGGCTGTCTTGAATTAAATTTCTTCATAGACTAAAAAAACGATGCTATAATTTTGTTATCAACTGTTAAACTTATCGATTTTCAGTACTGCTAATGTATATTAGCTAATGTATATTAGTCAGTATGAATTGACTG
This sequence comes from Megalonaias nervosa, assembly GCA_016617855.1. NCBI lineage: Eukaryota > Metazoa > Mollusca > Bivalvia > Unionida > Unionidae > Megalonaias > Megalonaias nervosa. Next base: position 31,882 of record JAECUM010040192.1, on the reverse strand, counting down.
GATCTGTTTCTTATCGTATAGACCTGAAGAAGAACAATGCGTCCAGGTCGAGTTCCCGGTTTTGATGGTGTTGAACAAGAAATATTTATATCATTAAAAGTATCTGTCTATATTTTCTTCAATTTAAATTGCAATTTCATTTAATCAAATTAAATCATCAAATATCTGACGTTAATTATCTGATCTATAAAGATATGCACTGGTGCAAGAATAACGCTCATCTACTTTTACTAAACGTACTGCAATTATTTTAATTAAAGATAAAGACATTCTCTATGACGACGTATTTTAGTTTTGTCGGATTGAAAATTGAGGTTTAGGTCCTTAGATGTGCCTACTTTAACTATATATAGTACTGAAGACTTTGAAATTTGGTGTAATATGTCGTATTCTTCTGATTGTATTCAAGAAATTCTTGTCAATATTTAATCTAATGAGGAAAACATAAACAATTAGGTACACTATTTAGTCAATATTATTATGGAAAATCTGTAATTAAGCTAGTGGTTCTAAAATCTAAGTAAAGTTTCTAAACGAAAAATGTTGGAAAAAATAGTTTATGCAGTTTTACAATAAATGCATTATTTTCAAAATGTATTTAATTGTAATTTCGTAATATAATGTTTACAATGAAAGCTACATAAATTGAATTTCTAGCCACTTCACCTTTAATATAGGTCCTGACTGAGCAAGTTGTTTAATCAACAGGAAACGAAAATGTAGTTGAATGCGAAGTACACGACATGTCATCACGTGTAATGATCGACCATAGGGGCCTGGAAAAGTTCCTGAAATTGGTGAAATTTTATCTACCGCTTTCTGAGACTAGTATTCAACTAGACTCCTTTATGGTTTTTCTTCATTGTACCCATGATGAGGAGATAGAAATGCAAGAACGTGGTATTAAAATTATGGACTGTGTCGGAATTGTGGAGGTGAACAGCTTCTTGGGGTCTGTTTAAAGTGAACATTAGTTAAATTCGTCTTCATCCTGATCTTCGAAATTGCTATTTGTATCATCTATAAAATAACGTCAATCTAACATCATTATAATTATCGAAGTCATCATCATCATCATCATCAAAATCATTTCGGTCCAATGAAGAAGGCAAGGTATTTACTAATATCATTTTCTTCTAAAGATAATATTAAAATAAAAATGTCTTTTAACTAGCAATATAAGAACGGTTCCTCGAACGCGGCGTTACGATTATGCTTCTTTGAATATGCAGACAGGACTGAAAACATGAACGTACCAAGTAACATACCTTTGACAAAGAATAATATCACACCAAATTTTAACCAGAATATAGCAGCCAATGGGGAAGTGTTTGATTCGCAAAAACTTTAATCATGTGTTAATGTTGACGGAGTTAATGTCACGGTCGTGGGTGAGAGAGTAGATAGTAGTATATCAGCGCACACACTTCAGGCATATATTAATGCTATGTTATTGTTTCATTGAATACAGGTACATCAAGGTACGTAGAAGACATAATGCTTCTAAGAAACTTTAGCACAAAATCTCAACGCAACCGTCACCGCTAGAAAAGTGTTACCATTATTTCGTCATTTACAGGTCAGACAAAATCTACCATAGAAATAATGCAATGTCTTTTACCAATCATTAAGAATAAAATCTCCAAAGACAGGAGTTTCATAAACAGCATCTATGACGGTTTATTTAGCTCAGAACTGTACTTTAACACATTATTCACTGGAATTATAATCAACTTGTGTTTAAATGCATCGAGAATGTTTATTGGTACCTTGCCAGAGTTGCATGATAGAACTTGAATTTGTGATGCGTTTTTTTTTGCAGTAAAATAAAGTGGCTTTAAGCTTTGGTCTCTAATCTGTCAATACTAATTTACATACTTACCCAAACTTGCATCAGATTTATCTGTGAAATTAATTTAAGGTTCTCAAGCATTTAGATAGTTTCCTCATTAACGTTCTATTGATAATGCGATAATACCCGTATACTTTAATTACCTAATCCAGTAGAGATTAAAAACATAGGAATTAGTTGTACTTATATTTTACTTTAATCCTTTCCAATTAACTTCATGCAATTTTATAGGAACATAATTGCAAGAGTGGAGAAAAGCCAAATGAAGAATTATCCTTCCGGTAAGAAACACATCAAGAAACAGATCAGCAATCGTTTTGTTCGTCTGACAAACTGTCAGATTTTAATATTCGTAGGTATAGCGGAAATGAGGACTTTATGAGTAGAAGTTGTATAAGCAAAAAAACTGAAAGATTTATTGAACAAACGTAGGAAGGACTATCCACGGCTCTGAAATGCTCAACAGTCGTTTGGGCGAAATTTCATGAGCGGTTGGGCAAGGTATTGATATAAATGTTGAGGGGAATCTAAGCTTTGTTTCAAGCTACACAAACGGTTATACTATTTCACTTTTAGGAAGTACAATGTAGTAACATATTTGATTTCTATTAGAATCGAGCCCAAACAGCTCTAGGCGTGACTTTACCGTTATGCATTTTGAAAACGAAACGAGTAGAAAGACTGAAAAGAGGATGCTACTCCATATTTACCATTTATCTGAGTTTTATAATGTCTGAGAGATTGAAGTGCCGAGAGTCCAGGATGCCACATTTCACAGAAGAAACAGAATACCATCGATGCAGTCAGAGGACGAGGTTACGAATTTTTAAGTGTTTGAAATTTGTTCCAGACGGTTAATGTTTGATTGTGTCACCGATAGTATAAGCCATATCAAGTTTATGTAGGTATCAAAGACCATAATCTCAAGTTTTTTTTCTGAAATTTGTATATAAAAGGCCACGAGTGCACCTTTGTACAAAAAGAAAAGCAACAACTCAAATGTATATGTCCTTTAAACGTTTCAGAAATCAACATTATAAAGGCATTATGCACTTACAAATGTTGAACAATATCATTATGCTTCAGGCGGTGAAAGGGAATACAACCATCGGAGAGTAATATCTAGTGTATTGTGCAATCAATTATAGATCACGCTCTCCTGACAATGCTCGCACTTCTGAAACTTTTAATCAGCATTAGGTCAGGTAATTCGACACTGTGAACATATCACGCTGATCATTTTGGGAAAGGATGCAAGATCTAACATTATCATGTCTTACGTTTCAGAAATGCAGCTCGCATTTACAAAATTATTACCCATTTTTCATTATGCGTAATTTTTTTTTCGCTACAAAGAAAGCACCCCAAAACGCTTATATATAAACTGTCCTCTTGTCCACCATCCCTCGCACATCCAGTGACAGTCTTTGTACACGTACTATATTGTTTTGTTGTTCATTACCAAGTTGTATAACGACTTAATAAATAAATTTTAAAAACGTAATATGCATTTTTACTTCCTTTTATACTTAAGAAAAGATTAACGTTGAGATCGGAAGTTCAACATCTTCGTTTCCTGATCATTTTGATTTCATGTTGTTAGTTAGGTTATAAAATAAATTTGACAGATTTCTCGTCAGATAGGATTTTAAGAGTGCTGGCTGAAAACACTCCAATCAGAGGTGGCGATCCTTTTGGAATGGAGTTTGGGGTCAAAGTGAACGATATAGATAGTTTTAAAGCTCAAGGACTTGCAGGTTCTCCGTTGTTGACAATGTATTCAAGAAAAAAAAAAAAAAAAGAAATGCAGAGAACCAATTTTTCTTCATGACAACTCGCTGAGCTCCGTCCGTCCGTTCTACTGTCTCTCCCTGTTTTTGTTTTAAATAACAATGTTCGGTACTATCCAGCAAGTTGTTAATTTATTGATATTGAACCTATTGAAATGAATTTATGCTGATACCTTTTCTGGTGCATAGGCACCAGCATGCATTTTAAAACACAAACAATATCAACTTGCTAATTGTATTGAATGATATTCAATGCATGTAGCCGTTGCAGGTTAAAGCAGATCAGCATAAATTGATTTAATTTTCAAACGACATTTTTCGTATTTCATGAGAGAGGGATTTTACACGGCTTCCAAAGCTGAAACATTTGTAACAATGCGATGGAAGATTTTAAATCCAAAGGTAGCATTCCAGTTCAAACTGCCCTGAAATCTGGTTTTCCTTGATATCATGGGCACGTGCCAACTTCATTAAATGGTAGTAGGATGCTAAAAATGTAATTTTAGCCATAAATATGGCCTTATATTGCTCGATTTTTGGAGAACAAGTAACCTTCTCAATACATGCCATTCTTCATTGTTAAGCCAGATTGTGATCTGATGGAGGTAAGAAGAGCTATACGAAATAATACCCTATTCTGAAATGACGCTCTTTTCTAAGCAATAATATATTAACTAAACGTATCGTAGCATATTAATTAACGGCATAACCATTTTGCGAATAATGTAGACGGTAAATGTCATTATTTTGTGCAAACAGAAATAGTCAATATAGCAAACCCGACGCATTTCTGAAAATCTAACTTACATTATGTCAGTGTCATAGTTATTGGTGTGGTCCCTCTCAGGATTAGCATCATCTGAGGAACCCCCTAGTGCCAAAAGTTAAAGGGTTTTTATGTTTATTTGTTTTTTTCCAAAGTGTATGTGCTATATGTGTTCATTTTATAAATTTCAGTTTTGTACATTTTGTCTAGGGATTAAACACAGTCCTTATTCTAGTGTGTAGATACAAAGACTCCTTCTCCCTTGCTGGATTTGGAGTCTTATTTAATTTTTGGTGATCCTTGCCAAGGATCTATGGTGACCTGTGTGTTTTATGTGTATTTGCTATTTGTTCTGTACGCTAGTATTTGTGTTTTTGTGAGGGCTGGCTAGATAGGTCAAATTTCTCCGTAGTTATTATTTACCTTAAGTGGATCCTTCACTCGGGAAATCAGTTGTGATCTAAGATCGATACTGATTTCCGGGTTTTGGACCCTTTCTCGTTTTAGTGTGTGTTTGAGGAACGATAGTTAAAGTAGAGAGAGTGTAGAGTAGATATGGATGTGTGTGTTTGGGGGGAGATCTGGAGCGGCCCGTACTACCCCACGTTAGTCTCGTAGCTTTGGCGCCGCCCCTTCGTCCCCCCTCTTTTTGTACCTATGGTCGATCTCACAGGTAGATTATCTATGAGGGATGTACAAACATCCTTATTTATATTCACGTACTGTTTTCATAATATTGTTAATGAAACATATTATTTTATTATAAATTTTGTTGTCATTTATTTCATTCATGTGGAGTAAGTGTGAATTTTCGAATTTCCCATGTTTCTTTATAATTTCACTTTTAATTTCTTCCATGTCGTTTTTGTTTTTTGGGCAGTCTAAAATTATATGCTTTTATGAGTCGATATTTCTGTTACATAGCCTACACTTGGGCAGACTGGTCGTTAAATGCCTAATGTAAGCAGCTTCACCAGTCATCCATTTATCATGTAAATAGGAATATATTCTACTTTGTACGGCAGGTGAGTTTAGACTTGCCCATTTGCTCCAGATCATTTCCCAGTTCAATCCTGGGTACCGGAGTTCGATTTCTTGCTTGTCATGCGTAACTGTATCTGTTAAAACTTTATAAATATCTTTGTCCTTAGCCCATAATATGCTATTGTTTCTATACTTATAAATTAAGTCTTTAATTCTTCTATATGATCCTGGTGGTACTAGTAGTTTAGTTAGATTGTTATTGTTATATATTTCTTTATTAAAATTACATAAGTAGCCATATAAGTATATATTAATGGCTTCCCAAGGGTACTTGGGTTCACCATTTAAGCTTTTTATTCTGTTTAAAATAGTCGCTTTCTGTTTTATGCTCAGATTAGGGAGGTCGAATCCCCCCTTTGTCTTAGGTCTGCATATAAATCTTTTCTTCAGATAGTGCATTCTATTCCCCCAAATAAAGCTCGTAATTTTCCTTTCTAGGTTGCCAACCATGGCTTCCGTAAGGTGAGTTGTGTTCATGATATAGTTCAAATTGCTATACATGTAGGTTTTAGCGACCTGTACACGGTCTATTAGGTTAATCTCTATATGCTTCCAAGTTTCAATCTGTGCATCTAATTTCTTGTTCAGCTCACGATAGAAAATTCCTAGTGCTTTGACTTGAGTTTTCATCAGATTTGGGGGAGGGGGGAGACCAGGGTGATTTCCCCTCCAGTTACCTATTAATAAAATTTCTGTCTTATCATGATTAATTACTGAGCCAAAGGCCTTTCCAAATTTAGGAAATTCGTCTTGTAAGTGTTGAAAAGAGAATTCGTCTCTGGTAAAGTTTGTGCAATCGTCTGAATGAAGTATAGTTTTTAATTCCTCCTTCATATTAGGTATTTTAATCCCTTGAATGTGGTTGTTATTTTTAATAGTTATATTCAGGGCTTCAATTGCAATAACATATAAAATCATGGACAGGGGGCAGCCCTGCCTGACTGAGCGGTGTAAAGTAAATTCGTTTGAGAGAGCTCCATTAATTGTTATTTTGGAAGTGATGTTTTTGTACATTGCTTTAACCCAATTTATAATATTGTCAGTGTCATAACTTGTAATGAGAGAGAGAGAGAGAGAGAGAGAGAGAGCACACTTTCCAGTGTACATTTTTACATGTACATATTTCTAACAAATCCATGTTTTCTATGGGTGTTACGAAATTTATTTCAGTATAGTCATGCAGTTTAAACTTTTTTCAGATAAGTTTGGAATTCTTCAAAATACCAGTAAATGTAACTCCCTTTCATTACACTTTAAAAACTAAAAGAAATAAACAACACAAAAACTTAAAACAATAAACAACACAAAGCATAAAACTCACTAAATCTTTTCCGATTGAATTTGTGAGCTTAATCAAGGGAGGAAACTCTAAGAATATTCAAGGTAAGCAACTCATGGCTTTTCGTATAGTTACCACACTTCTTGAAAGAAAGCTACCTCAGTAAACTTATTATCTGAAATTCAAACCTCTGTGATAACTTCATGAAAACAAGTAGGAAATTTATGCTTTGCAAGTACTCCGACTCTTTCAAATGCTAGCATTACCTCCAGTAATATTAATATATTATCTTTTAACTCAATTTAGCATTTCAATAGCAAAAGGTAATGTGTTAAGTCGTTACCTCAGGAAACGTTGTGATAATAACCGGGAATCAGGTCTTTTTGAACTTTAGCATGAGAATATCTCCAACACGTTTCTTACAGAGACAAACATAACAAATTAAACTCAGTCCTTCCTTAAAATGAATCCTATGAAAATATGATCGACAAGCAGTAACCATGTAATCATGTGACGTGAGAATGAGAATTATTTCTATATTTCCAGACAAAACAATAACACCAATATAATCAAAAAAGGTTTGAAAGTTATAATTCATTCCAAGCAGAATTCTTACCTGTGCCGCTAGCAACAGAACATATCGTCACGCTCTCATGCACTAGCAACTTAACAGACACGATCATGCACTCATCCCCAACAATGATGAAAATTGTCGAAGGTTAAGACTAGAGCTGCACGAGAACTCGCTCGCTAAACAATCTGTGTTTAGTACTCAGCGATATGCACAAACCCACTGGATATATTTTTAAAAATGCGGGGTATACACATAAATCTGTAATAATGAATCGACACCTATAATTCTATACCAAACAGAGAGGAAAGCTCTTGTTCACAGAACACATATTATACGTTTTTTTTAATACATGTTTTATTAAACATAATCGCCTATAATTACACCAGTAAAATGTGACATTTTAATGAGTTATGAATCACTCCAAGCCGGATTAGAACCAGTGTCGCGAGGAACGGCAAAAATTGGCTAGTTCTCATGCACCAGTGCCTTAAATCACATGACCATGAGCTTTTCGACCAGAGAGGATACAATAAGTCGAAGGTGAACGAGAACTTGCTAGCTAGGCAAACGGTACTTGACACATAGCTATATGCACAAACTCGGTGGATTTATATTTAGAAATGAGATGTATACCCATGGAAATGTAATTATAAATTGACACCTACATACCTAAAGAGCGCAACGTGTTTATCCCTCGATCCCATCGGTTAAAGAGTGATAATTCCTTCAAAGCAGGATTTGCACTTTTGTCGACTAACTTTCATGTTCAAGCGCCTTAAGCTACCATACCATGTGATCATTCGTAATAAAATAATTTCAACAAGGTTGAAAACGAGGACTCCAGGTGCACGGGAACTCATTCTTGAGGCAAAAGGTATTTATCACTAAGCTGTACCCAGAAACCCACTGGATTTATGTTAATGCTACTTCTTCACTTCATATTATTACACATCTTTATGTGTCATTCATTGTTAGCACTTGTTTCTCTGTGTAATGTATATTTATCTGAAAAGCATAACATATTTCCTGAGGGCATAGTAACAAGAATGATTTATAAACTTGCTGTCTCTATGAACTCAGTGTAACTGTTACGTAAAGCAGTAATAATTCAGTCTTCAGACAAAGCTCGGCAGTAACCTACATTTTCAGTGTAGAACAAAAACGAACAGTTTATAAAACTGTCCCCTAATGTGAGTAACCATGCCATCATCAAACTCAGTTTTGTGACAATGTTCCATATTGCTTGAGGTAACTTCAGTGTAATGAAATAAAGTGACCCGAGTTTCATCGGACTAAACTTTGCAAAACGCTTACTAATGAAAGCAACGATAACCATGCAGTTATCTTTCTCCACTACGCAAATGTCCCTGTTCCTCCTGAATGAACAAATACTAATGAAAGTAAGTATCAAATTGCATACAATGGAAAAACTCAAGGAGACAATAATGTAACTGAGATTAGTAACGAGGAACTGTTTCTGAAATTATTCCCTCAGAAAATATACATGTAATGCATACATCATTCAATAATGGTAAACAATGTTTAAAACTATTTCCTCGGGTGAAAACAATAACTACACAGTCATCAGAATCGAATCTTTAAAAACCTATTACAGTTCCTGAGGAGACAGTAAAGGAGACTATATCAACTTAAATGATCCAAGAGCTTACGTCAGTGCAAATCACAATTTGCATGAATTTGTTAACGACATTATACTAATATTTGGAAAAAAAGACCATCATTCGTTTGGTTCTGTAAATGGTAACTTGGATTTAACGATCAGGCTACTGAAGAAACACCAAGGGAGAGTAAGAAGAGTAAACCACAGAACAAGACCGTTTGACACAATGAACAGAGCTGAAAAAAAAAAAAAAAACTGGCTGATCTACAGAATTAAATGTTTACCGTTGCACATAGAAAAGACATCAACCGATATATATATTTGCCTGAAAATGTTGAAAACAAAAGTTCTTTTGTCACTTTCAGTATTACAGATAATACATATTTTTTGTTTGCGCTCTTGCATCTATTTTTGTACGTACCCACATATACCCCCAGTCTGTATAGACCATCAATAGGCAACAAACGCCTTCACAAGTTTAATAAATGGCCATTGAAAATAGAGACGATTGGAAAAATTGAAACTGAATTCTGTAAATGTGTCTAAAATATTGGAAGGAAGAGGCAGTGAAGTTGACAGAAACTTCAATATAGGACCTGCATGGTAAAACACGCTGAAATGTTGATTATGTTCACCTGAAGGGATTATTCTGTTTATAGAATGGAAGAATTATGCTCCGTATGCTAATTATTGGGAAAGTATCATCATACTGTACACTAAGTGAAAGTAATGGGACCAAACAATTGCAATAACTCTATGGAACAATAGTGCTAGAGGCGATATATATATATATATATATATATATATATATATATATATATATATATATATATATATATATAAAGAGCATAAGGATACAATGTACAACGACAAAAATGTATCTGAAATTTAAATGGATTCTTAGGTTTTTTTTCCATATAGCACAAACTGTATATCATATTTACCAGTGTTTTGTGCATTAGCAGTTTACGATCCGAACTTTCTCAGTTTATTGTTCACTATACCTTATTCGCTCCTACTTGCTTAACTGAAATAGGTGACGACAAAGATTTCTACGGGGGAAAAAAAAATCATCGTTCCTATGTGATACGGTGATTTGTTTTAAAACCATTGTACTCATTTTGTTTACCGCTGATTGTAAGCATCTGCCTTCACCTTCATATAAAAAGAGACTAATAAAAAAAGTTTGTTCGGATTTATTGTTGCTCGGGGTATGTGTAATACTATGATATCTTGGATTAAGGTATTGAACTCCGCGCGATATATTTTTCTGCTTGTGATCAGTGTTACATTCGGGTTCAAAAGACACGCAAACACCAAGTAAGGGTCCTAAAACTTTATGTAAAATAAAGCTAAAATCTTCACAAAAACCAAAACCAGTGTTGCTTACAGTATCAAGCCCAGCTACATAACTGCCTGCTCTCCCACTCTGCTTTTGTTTTAATAAGGGTTAGAGATAAGGGATTTTAATTAATTTAACATTTGTGCCTTGGCCAAGGGAATTAACTGGTCCAGGCTCAGTTAGCCATGGGAAGATAAACAACAGAACCGAACCTGCTGACAGTCTCTGGTATCAAATATCCAAAATGCTGGGATTAATGTTCTGATCAAAAGTCACTACTAACAGCTAGAATCTTATTCAGGCACTGAGAGCGAAATCATACTGATAACAATCAGTTATATTTTAACATAAGTCGACAATTTGATGGAGATACTGTGCTTTTTAACATCAGACCTAGCACAAGACAAGCCTACTACTAGTATTGGAATCAGTTCAGGGTAACATAACAGTTTAATGCCATAGATCACGGGAGACAAAATGAGAAACAAAAAAAAACATACACAGAGAAAACCGGGTCTTCAATCTGCCATTTGCTGTCGAACGCGACCAGTCCGCCTAGGGCGCATAGGTCGGACAGGATCAGATATTGAATTTAAAACTAATTGTCAATGCTCCCTCCTTCGTCTAAATAAACAAAAACAAAAATAAGAACAAAATCAAATAAGCACCTACCTCCTCGGTAATTCATCCTTGAGTCGTCCCTACTTAAAGAAACTCACCTTCGATACGAGAGGTAAAATCGTCACCTTTGGAGAAAAAACTTGACTCGTTTATCCAATGCACTCATTCTCTCAGAATGCACACAATATAGGGTCGCATGCAGGCGCAAACCAGATACGTTGCATGATATACTGTCGTCTCTCTGGATGAAGCCAATCCAATGGGTTCACATTCTTCACCATCGTGGTCTCCCTAACCACAACAAATTAATCAGGGAGATAATAATAACTAGAAGTTTGGAATCAAATTGATACATATTCACGATGCTTACTGTCCAGCTGTAACGTCCAGCTAGTAATGAATAAGAAGCAAGTTCAACATTTTTAATTCTAAATGCTTCTAACTGTATTCAATTGCCATCAGCTGAGGAGCGTTTTATTACAGATTTGTAAACTTTATGGCAACGTATGCGTATGTACACACACAACTAGCTGTAGAGAAACATTTTAACATCTTTATCCTCACCTTAAATGATAATATTGAATTTGTTAAGTGCGACCGTCTGTAATTGCTTGTAATGGCCATTAACGTTCCATGAAAACAAAGACACCGTAAAAAGTAATGTGTATCTGGCAGAAACCAATGAAATTGTGTAACATTTCAGTCGGAACTTGTAAATTTCTCTGGCTACTGAATTTTAGCAATTTTTTTATTTTTTATTGTACAGTGCGAAAGTTTCACTCAGAAAGTATTATGTTCAAGTTGTGTGTCACACATTCGACATCGACACTCTCATTGCACAATTTGCATTTATTCCCTCTTTAATATTTTATATATAATTTCAGATTATGATAACTACCAGGAGTTTAAACCACCCTAGTTCAATGTTTGAGACTGATATAGTAAAAGATATGCCATTTGGGTTCATTGGAAACAGTGTAATAACCAACATCTGTTCTCCCTAATAGATGCATAGTTTTCTATCTCTGTTTTGAAGTGGATTGGTAAAACATATTTGCTTTATAGGGAGACCGTTTAAATATAGCTCTACTTCTTTCCAAAGTCACTGCCTTATATTTGTATACAAAAAATTAGTAGAGTTGTGAACAATAGCAGCCGAAAGGTTCGAGACCTCCGGGGTCATTTTCTTCAGTGGCTACCCTCTCAAGATGAGGGGGGGGGAGGGGCGGGGTGTTGACAATGTTTATTAATAGCTCTCCTAATTTCCAGTGGAGAACAGTTTATATGTCTGGTGCCAAACCCTACCACCACCACCACTCCTAAATTTATGTTTTGTTAAGAATTGGCCCCTTTTCACTAAGGTTGTGGTGAAATACTATTTTCAACTTCCAAGAAATTAAGAAGTACACGACGGCGCCACACACATACACCCTTCCGTTTAACTAGTATCCGAGGGCAGTTGCCACTAGCCTCTAATATTATTCCTCTTAACATGCTTTTTGTAAGTTACTCTACGATTTTTATTTGTTTCTGGATTCCTCTTTTTCTAATGTTTTTATTCATTTCTTTGTATTTGCTGTACTTATTGATGATCAGAGTAAATTTGGTTGCTTATCGATATATATATATATATATATATATATATATATATATATATATATATATATATATATATATATATATATATATATATATATATATATAGAGTTGAAATTAGTGAAGACGGATTGTTACTAGTGAATCATAATTTAAAACCATTTCGCGAATTACCTTCTCATTCTAGGCTTTTGAAATAATCCCTATTGCTGCTGTACTAAAGCCGCGAAAAGGTTAGTGAAACATAGATACCAATAGCAACATATATACCAATAGCAACACATATACTAATAACAATTCCTGATAAACAGAATCCAGCCACAGAACTCCAAAATCAGCTCATACTGTTTCTATGCCTCTCTCAAATTCAAAATCTACAAAGAATATAAATTGCTCCCAACGTCTACAACGAAAGGGTTAGATTTTACAACCAACATGTTAAATATGCGTCGATGGCGTTAGAATACATAGTGAACTTAATAAAATATACCTCTATGGCGTTAGAGATTATTCTTAATGCGTTCGAGAATTTAAAAGCAGATTGCAGATTCATAGAACCAAGAAGCGCATGCGAAATCTGTTTTAATGGATGAAATGTCCATCTCTATAGCGTTAGTTTCGAACTAGTTATAAATCGCGACGACGTTGTGCAAAATTTCGTGACTTTTGCTGTCACAATTTGTCCTACTGCAATCGTGTTTTCAAAGCTACATTAAATGTTTCTAAAGTAATTCAAATGGAAGTCAAAATGTAATGTAGAATTTAAAATGATTTCCAACACTGACGACTAGATATATCGCATTGCGTCTTAAAGAACTTTAAATAAAAATATTTACAACATGAAGTGATATAAACGTTAGTAGTATAGGATTTCTACTTTTTGCATTACTGATACAATGCGTGCGCAATACGCTGCACGGTGTTTACATGCAACAAAGCATATTTTTCTGCAGAAGGAGTAAATTTCTATTGGATACAAACTGTTTAAATTGCAAACACCCTAAATATTTACATTTAAGTTGTTATATTATGACTGAACAGGAGAAGTACAATCGGATCCGATCAAGGTGAAATCAATGGAACTTGCAACCTTAGGAGCAATTAACTCCTTGATCTTGCATCATAGCACGCGTACTGAACCAATATTGACATTAACGAGCAGTATAATTATTTGCCAATTCAACATTGGTGAGAGAGAAGATTTCATAAAGTGAGAAGCGATTTTCCTACCATTTCATGTCTACTTTTAAATAACAATACGAATTTCATGCATTCCTCGTGTGCAGATCTTAATGCTCTTAAAACCAATGGTATATTCCTAACGTCCATGATAGTTTCCTGCAAATAAATAAAAATATGTGTAGTCAAAGTCGAAAAAAGGAAGGACAACTCGGTCATCTAACGAACATATATAATTAATACTTCTTTTTCAGTAATGCGTGAAGCTACCTTTTTCAGATAAATAGACATGTCAAAACGAATGTAATCACTCGATGGTTTCTCACTCTCCGAATTTGAATGATCTACACACAGGATGTTTCAATAATCACCAATTTATGAGAAAAGAATGGGCGGTTATTTTTAACCAAAGCTAAAGATTCGGACTTTTGGCCACAAAGGTAAGAAATTCTCAAAGGTAGACTGCTCATGCTATTGCACAATTTATGTATGCTTCAACTGTAGCAGTTGCAAAGACATCTGAATTTCATTCTCCTTTCAAGGCTTTTACTGTCTCCGTCTCAAGAACAGTGTCAGCGATTTCAGAAAAGTTTTATATATGGTAGAGATAAGTGAAAGCTATACATTTATAATGTCCATAGAAAGTTGCTCCATGATTTCCACGCTTTCGCTAAGAATTTATCAACGTATTGCTTTGTCTAGAAACAGACCTCCCCGCACTTCACCATATCTGCGGATTGGTCGGCACATAAATTTTAATTCAAGGAGCCCATTATGGCTGATTGGTCTGCGTTCACTTTATAGCTTTTCACGCACTGAGTAGCATTTGTCTTTTCTGAAAATGAATGAATGCCTTCAACTTTATCAATTTTTGCTTTTCACTGTAGCCAAGACGTGTCCTAAACAGCAGAATGCATATGTGTGAGTCTATGTGTGTGCCTCATACTGAAAATCATAACGATTCCTTTAAGATGCATGGATCTCTGAAAATCATGAAGTTTGTATTTCCTTGCTCTTTTGTTGTGTTTGAGGGCCAGAGGGACAACACTGCAGATGATACTTTTTAACTCAGTTTAAAACGTATCGAAATGAAATATGAAATCACAGTATGAAACGGAAAGTTAAAAACAAATCAATTTATTTAAAATATATGTACTTTAATAACCACGCATCTGTCAGCTATTGAAATTTTTCACCTGTGATATGGAAGTTTCTGTCAAATATTTTCTTCCACTATACTAACAAATTTACACTAATATTTTGTCCACACTTAAACTGAACAAATGAGTTCAAGTCACTCTGCCACCTCTTACATGTACATGTCTGTCCATTCTTGAATGACCTGACTGGCTTGAGCTGGTAGACATGTACGATCTTTTAATGGCAGTCATACTCAGATAACGTAACTGTATGTGGTTTATTTTAAGTAAAGACGTTTCCGTATTGAACAACTCTTTTTTAAATAGGCATTTCATTATATTTTCTACGTTTAAGTCCATAAAGTCGGAATAACGATCTTAAAACGACTTGCTGTGAGCAAAAGTTTACCAGGGCATGGAAAATCTCTGAACCTTCAAGCTGAAAATAATCCACAAAAGAAATTACAACCGTAACCGGTTTCTTTTTATTTCATAAGAGTGTTGTTGGATAAAATATATGATATTAAACAAAATGCTGAAACTTTCAATAAAATTTTGATTCAAATAAAAAAATCAAATGATAAAGAATCTGCATACCTGTTTTAAGCTCACAGTAACAAAGAGATCAGCTTTGAAAAGACAGGACAAAATCTAGAGATTGTTTTAAACAGATATTGTGCACTGTATATAAGAGTAAAATCAGCAAGAGATCTACTCAGTGAAACAGCAAAATGAAACTACTGACAATAGCGATGGCTTGGAGGGATGAAGTGGTACTAATTTGCATAAGAACGGGTGGATGAACACTATTCCTGAGAAATTGCTATTAATAGTCCTTTTTCAATGTCATAAACATATTGCTTGAAACAATCTTTATATTTTTCTAATTACCGCTTTCTTCATTTCATTGGAAAAGTTATATTAACATTTGAAACAGCATTGAGAATTATCATCCTTTCCTTTTAAAGCATTTTCTACTATTCTATCAAGTATCACCATAAGTGGAGCAATATCCAAGTGAGATATCTATGATTTACCTAAATTTGAGTTGTTTCTCTTGACATATCGCACTGGCATGAAAAATCAATATATACATTATTGCTAACTGTAGTTGGACCATAAAGGATTTTATTGTCATCAGTAATGCAAACTATATTTTGAAACACAGTTGGACATTGCCAGTCATGACGGAACTGAAAATAACTCAAATACAAAAATGGGTTTAAATCTATAAACACAAGCATAATGAATAAAGGTTACCTGTATCCCATTTGTAATCAATTTTTTAGGGTATGAGTAGTGTTACGTATATGTAATTAAATTGCTTGTGTGTTAGTTTTAAAATTCTTTTATATTTTATTTTTGTTTCATTACATTTTACTGTAATGATTATGTTCACAGGATTCGATAATTTTTTCAGTAAATTCAGATTTATAGAACGTAAAAGGTGTTAAATTAGCATTAGTTTTAGCTCACTCTCGTTCATAGATTTTGTAAACATCGAGTGAAGACGATTGGCTATTGCCAAGGTCATTTCGGCCCGCATGTTAGCTGAACTGTAAACAGTCTTTCTTTTTTATATTTTCAGTGTGAGAATTTGATTCTTAGATAGGGCTATTTTTGCATACATGATAAATGGCATTTTTTATTGCGATTTTCAAATTAGAAATCACGTAGCCTGTCACGTGAGACACCATGTGATCTAAAATCGCGGCTTTAAACAGACGCTCTCTAGTACATTTAGTGAGTTGTATTTTAAGCCTTGAGAGCTCAAGAGGTTTTTATTGTTGTTGGCAGTTTGTTTTTGAAGTTCATTTGCTTTCTGGAATTTAATAATTTTTTCTCTAGAAAACTAAACAAGTGTACTTTTTATTATAAAAGTTCCGGGAGAAAGAAATTCAGTGGAAATTTATTCTGGAGTTTAATGGAAACATTATAAACTGTGATTCAAATGGGATCTGTTACCATCAGGACAGACATCACCTGACGTCATCGCCTCCATATTGGAATTTCATCGAGATTCGAAACCAGATTCAATTAGAATTGTTTAGTGATAGGACTTATATTTTTTCAATCTCAGGATTAAATTTTGGATTATATTCACAAACCGTACGTCCTATTTATATTTTTTACATTGTTTTCTAGGGAAATAAATTATTTTGTTAAAATATACAAAGCTTATTGGCTTCACTCTTTCCTCTTGTTTTTTTTGTACGAGCCTACACATAACAAGAGAAAATTGTTGTTCTCGTCTTCGGATATATGAATTTTAGCTAAAATATTTCAGAAAAGTGTTTTTTGAAATTTAAATTTCCCTAGTTTTTAAATCCCAAGTACTATTTTACATTTTTTTGTTGAAATCTTTAGTGAAAACAACAGGCTTTTTCACAGTATCATCAAAAGTAGAGAATTTTTTGAATTTTACCCAGGAGTGTCTGGATTTTTTTTGAAAATGGAAGTCCAGCTAAAAAAGTTGGAATTAGAGATAAGACAGGTTCAGTTTCAGATAGAAAAGATACAAATGGAAAGAGAAAGGGAAGGAAGACAAATACAATCTGAGAAAGAAAAATTAGATCTGCAAATGCAAAGAGAAATTCGGTTAAAAGAGTTAGAGCTGGCAAAAGGAAAACACTCCCCTACTTTTGATGTTGATAGAAATATCAAGCTAGTGCCCTCTTTCAGAGAAAAAGAAGTAGATAGATATTTTCCTTATTTTGCAAAAGTTACTGAGAATTTGAAATGGCCAAGGGAGTACTGGACTCTATTATTGCAATGTGTACTTACTGGTAGAGCTCGTGATATTTATATTTCACTGTCGCTACAGCAAAGTTCTGACTATGGTGTGGTTAAGGACTGTATTTTGAAGGGTTATGAGTTAGTCCCTGAGGCTTATCGGCAAAAATTCAGAAATTCTAGAAAATCAACTCACACGAGCTATATCAAATTTGCATTGGAAAAAAGCCCAATAATTTGATACCTGATGCACTTCTAGAAAGGTTAACAAAGATTACGACAGTCTCAGACAAGTCATGTTAGTTGAAGAGTTTAGGAAATGTGTCCATTGTGACATTAGGATGTATCTTTATGAGCATAAGATCGAAACATTGGAAAATGCTGCTCTTGCTGCTGATTAGTATTCCTTAACTCATAAAGTTCCTGTTGTAGGCAAATCTTTCACTCAGCAGTCTACTGGTAGAAAGGTATTTCAGCCTAATACGACCCCTCCTAACTCTCAATCTGGCACAACTTCTAAAAATCAAGCTTCTGATAAACTTGATTCAAAATCCTTGTCTATTCCTGCGTGTACCTATTGCAAGAAAAGAGGACACGTTATTTCTGATTGCTTCAGATTGAAATATTGGCATCAGAATCAAGATAGACCTATCCCAAATGCTCTTATTTCTAAGAGGTCAAGGTCACGGTCATGTATTGAAAGCAATACATTTCTTGGGTCTAATAAACCCCAGTCTGATTTTATTATGGAGAATTATGAACTATTCATGTCGAAGGGTTCTATATCACTCTTAGGTGATTTGACCAATCCTATCCCTATTAAAATTTTAAGGGATACAGGAGCTTCTCAGAGTCTTTTATTACCAGGTACTTTGCCTTTTTCTGAGAAGTCTTCTTCTAATGAGAGTGGTCTCATTCAGGGTGTAGAGTGCTGATTTGTTAATGTTCCTCTCCATTCTGTAAATTTGTCATCAGACAGTTTCAGGGCCTGTGACAGTCGGTATAGTGTCTACTTTACCCGTTGAGGGCATTCATTTGTTGCTAGGCAACGACCTAGCTGGATACAAGGTTGTGGTTAATCCACTTGTAACTGACAAGCCTTCTTTGGATCAGAAAGTTGATCCTATTGAAAAAGAATACCCTGATTTATACCCAGCTTGTGCAGTTACCAGAGCAATGGCAAAGAAAGCTCTTGAGTATGATTTTGATAAGGTTTGTATTCCGTTAGCTGACACATGTATTGGTCAGGCTTTTGATGAGGTAACTTTCACCCCTTGTTTGGATCAATCGAAAGGTATTGATCACAGTGATCCTCTTTTAACTACTCATTCTCTTTTATCTAATCAGTGTTAAACGACAATCACTTGTCGTCGAACCGGAAAAAGATCCTGAGATCTACCGTTTGTTTCAGAGCACCAAAGAAATTACTCAACAATCGAGAAGGAATGTTTGGCTTTAATATTGGCATTACAGCATTTTGAAGTTTACATTAGCTCAGTTCCTCCTCCGGTTGTTGTTTTTAGTGATCACAACCTATTACTTTCATCGACAAGATGAAAAATAAAAATCGAAGATTATTAAGGTGGAGTTTGTTTTTGCAAGAATATTATCTTAACATCAGGCACATCAAAGGAAAAGACAATTTGATTGCAGATGCACTTTCCCCGTGTATAGAAATATTATTTCATGTACACTATATAATTCATAAGAATTTTCTTATGTAATTATGTTTTACCTCATGTATAATTTACATATGGTAAAAAGAAAGCTTTATTATATAAATCTTTCTTTCTCTTTATGGGGGGGGGGGAAGTGTTACGTATATGTAATTAAATTGCTTGTGTGTTAGTTTTAAAATTCTTTTTTATTTTATTTTTGTTTTATTACATTTATTGTAATGATTATTTTCACGGGATTCGATATTTTTTTCAGTAAATTCAGTTTTTATAGAACGTAGAAGGTATTACATTAGCATTATTTTTAACTCACTCTGGTTCATAGATTTTGTAAACACCGAATGAAGACGATTGGCTATTGCCAAGGTCATTTCGGCCAGTATGTTAGCTGAACTGTAAACAGTCTTTCTTTTTTATATTTTCAGTGTGAGAATTTGATTCTTAGATAGGGTTATTCTTGCATACATGATAAATGGCATTTTTTTTTATTGCGATGTTCAAATTAGAAATCATGTAGCCTGTCACGTGAGACACCATGTGATCTAAAATCGCGCCTTTAAACAGTCGCTCTCTGGTACATTTAGTGAGTTGTATTTTAAACCTTGAGGGCTCAAGAGGTTTTTATTGTTGTTGGCAGTTTGTTTTTGAAGTTCATCTGCTTTTTGGAATTTAATAATTTTTTCTCCAGAAAACTAAACAAGTGTACTTTTTTTATAAAAGTTCTGGGAGAAAGAAATTCAGTGGAAATTTATTCTGGAGTTTAATGGAAACATTATAAACTGTGATTCAAATGGGATCTGTTACCATCAGGACAGACATCACCTGACGTCATTGCCTCCATATTGGAATTTCATCGAGATTCGAACCTGGATTCAATTAGACCTGTTTAGTGACAGGACTTATATTTTTTCAATCTCAGGATTAAATTTTGGATTATATTCACAAACCGTACATCCAATTTCTATTTTTTACACGTAACAGTAGGAGATTTCTAACTAAAGCTGAACTGTGTTATATAACAAGGTTAAGAAAATATAATTAATGACATGTTATAAATTACATATTTTATAAAATGACATTCTTTCCGCATAGTACATACACTGCTTGATACAACTGTCCTGTTACATGAATCGTTTGTCAAAAGATGTTAAGCATCCAGAAGACCTCTGCAAATTCTGGGAATATAACTGGTATGAAGCTGTTAATACATACTGAATTAATTATCAAAGATGACTAATAAATAATGTCAACAGAATAGTCTAGATAGTGAAACATATCTACACATGTATAAAAGTTTATTAAAAAACATCTTTGGAATAAGCCTTACATTGCAAATTTATATATCATCACCTAACAATTCCAAACCCTCACAAATATATATGCAAACAATATAAGCTGCATGAAAGTGTGAATTGTAGCTTAACTGTTTTGTCAATAATGTATCATTATTACAGAATATCAGAAAATCTAACTTGTAGCACAATTAAGAAGTATAATAACCTCTTGAATGAATCACTAATACCACATAACTATAAATTTATCTTTTCTGTGACAAATGTCCTGTTACATAAATGATTCGTCTCAATTGATTTATAAAGCAGATGTTAATTTTCTTTTACAAATGTTACCTTACAATTATGCAAGAGAAATACAGAATAAAAAATAACTGACACTTTTATGTCTATAAAATTATAAATCATGAATCAAATTAAACTGAAAGAAAAGAATGGCTTCTCTTATTAGTTTGATCAGATTAGATTTAATTAGAAAGTTTGTAGAAACAATAGATTTTTCCTTATAATGAAAAGATATTAACTATTGCAAATTTCAAAATATTAATCTTTGATATCATTCTGTCAAAGATATAAATTTCCATGTAGGAAAATAGTGAACAAAATAAAAGTCAATAACACTGGTAAGCACATCTGCAAAACTGATAATGATATTTTCCTCAACAACATTTTAACATACAAATCTTTAAGTCAAAATCTTAAAAAGAATCTCCAAAAAATATCACATAAAGTGAGGATATTTAAGTGAACAATATGTACTTAAGTAGACAAGAAACAATATTTGATTAGATAAGTCAACTGCATCTGTGACTTAACTGTTTGAGCATGTTAGCAACTGAATGCAATATCTTCATAATTATTTGTGTGACTGTTTTGTGTTCGTTTATCTCTCAGTTTGTTTGATGATATAAAATTCATTATGAAAACTTAAGCATTAAATTTAAATTCAATAATTAAAATGAAAATATTATTTTCACTAGATCTTAAGACATGAATTAATATTTCAAACATTATGTTAAACTGTATTGTTTTTAATTTTCAAAAAATACAGCAAACATATAAACAACATGGATAAATGTTAATGAAGCAAACCATTAAATAAAAACATTTAGGGCTGTTCCATTAAAACATATATGGGACCCAGGGAAGGCACTTTTAACATGGGGTACTCATCCACAGATGCAATCATTGTAATATGAACTCTGTGTAATCAAAGTACCCTGTCATATATTTTTTAAAAACTGCCTTCCCTGGGTAGCATGTATGTTTAAATGGAACAGCCCTTACCTATTTCAACATTTTAAAATCAAGTTTCTTTATGTCAGAAAACACAAGCACAGAAACACATGTAAATGTGTTGGATATATATGTGAAATTATTTAATGGACAACTGAAAACTAAACATGCATTTGTTGTAAAACTTTTTCAACATCTTTCAAGCAAACAAAGACTGCAGTATATGATTCAAATCAAGAGGAAAATAAAGCAAAGCAAATTAATCCAACTGGAACAATATATGAAATAAGTAACATAATCTATCTTTCAATATTACTTTGTTTTTAATAACACTAATACTTTTGAATAGCAAGTATTCCTTTCAAAACTATAAAGAAATTTAAAACAGCATATCTCTAAATTAAAAATTTGTAATTCTACAATGCTGAGCTATATTAAATGAGTCTATTTATCACAAAATTTGCCTTGTCACCAAATCTAAGAATTAAAATAATAAAATATAAATAGTAAAGAAGTGAATATAGTAAATGCTAAAATGTTAACAAAAACAACACAAAATAACTATTAGAATGTAATGAAGAAATAAATCTTTTGTGTACAATGTTCTAATAGCAAATAGGTGACTAACAAAGAAAAGTGAAATCTCATTAAGCTGGAATCTATTTATCCAGATGTTTCAGAATCTGAATCTTACTAAGGGCAATATATGGAGAACTAAATGTACATGTTTTATTCCGAACTGGCATTGAGAATTATTTTGGTATGGTGTTGGGGTGAACTGAGGCTATCAAGTCTATATGTATTTATATGATATATAAAACATGTTTTCTCCCTGTGTCAAAAGATAAATACAGTTTTGCCACCAAGTTTTATACTTTACAATATCAAAGTTTGGAAGCTATCAAGATTTTTATATTTTACAATATCCAACTTTGAATGCCATCAAGATTTATATTTTATAATATCAAAAGTTAAAAGACATCAAGTTTTGTAATGTACAATATCAAAGTCTGAAAGTCATCATGATTTGTATTGTACAATATCAAAGTCTGAAAATCACCATATTTTATACTGTACAATAACAAAGTCTGAAAGTCATCATGTTTTATATTGTGCAATATCAAAGTCTGGAAACCATAAACTTTTATATCATACAACTGCACAATCTGTTTTGTACTGATACCAGAGTATTTGTTTTATATCATACAACAGTACAAACTGTTTTGGACAAATACCAGAGTATGTTTTATATCATACAACAGCACAAACTGTTTTGGACAGATACAAGAGTATCAGAATATTTGTTTTATATCATAAAATAGCACAAGCTGTTTTGGCCAGATACCAGAGTATCAGAATATTTGTTTTATATCATACAATAGCACAAACTGTTTTGGTCAGATACCAGAGTATCAGAATATTTGTTTTATATCATACAATATCACAAACTGTTTTGGTCAGATACCAGAGTATCAGAATATTTGTTTTATATCATACAATAGCACAAACTGTTTTGGTCAGATACCAGAGTATCAGAATATTTGTTTTATATCATACAATAGCACAACCTGTTTTGGACAGATATCGGAGTCTTTGTTTTATATCATAAACCAGCACAAACTGTTTTCTACAGATACCAGAGTATTTGTTTTATATCATACAATATCACAAACTGTTTCTGACAGATGCCTAAGTATGACAGTATTTATCATTTATATCATGTAATAGCACAAATGGCTTCAGACAAGTGCCAGAGTATTTGCACCAAGTAAACAGATGTCTGTAAACATTTTATAAAAGGTGTATTAACATTTACATTATATTGCGATAAAACATATTTGTACCAGTTTTAAAAATATCTGAATAGAGATCTGATTTACTTAAAATCATATTTCATATCATGTGGGCATTTTTCCTCATGGTTATACACAAGAATGATTAACCTTGATAACAGCAAAGTAACATCTTTAAGGATGTACTTTTGAAAAATGCTGAGAACTACCCTCAAATTCAGGGCTGGATAAAATTATATTTCCACATTAATGAGATTTTTAAAAAATTGCTCATCTTTCTGTCAAAATCCATATGAAATTCTGAGACAGTAATAAATAGCTGTACATGATAATTGATTATCAAACTGAAGCACACAATGGTTTTCATGTCCTGATAAAATTATCTATCATGAATCAAACTAATTTTAACACATTTTGTTAATTATAACTAACCAATATTTGCATTAATTCAATGCTCTGTTTCTTGATCCAGATTAAAAGATAATCCACTTATATATCTAGAAACATAATAGCCTCATTGAGTGTTTAAATGATTATTATAAGCAGTAAATCTTGTGAGGTTTAAACTCATTATATAAAGAGCACTTACAATGCAAAAACTGTTCTCATCACTTTATAATACAAGTGCTGGGAGAGTTAGCTCCCTTTGTCTATGTCATGAGCTCTTCAATTAAAGATGCACTCTCTCCTAAAATGGTTTTGATGAATAACATGTAATGCAAGATCTATTGTTTAGATTGATTTAACTTTCAAAGCGACATGCATGGTAGTATGTTCTAAGAAAACTACAATGTTATAAGGAAGGTTTAGCAGATGTTTCCCTCTCACATTACATGCTAGGAGAGACACGTGTTCAGAATGTATATCTTTATGACAGGTTTGATCTAGAAGAGTATGTGCACTTTCTTCGGTATTGCCAGTATATGAAATGTCATGCATATAAATATATACCATTTAACATTGGTACATGCAAATCTGAGGAATGTAAAATTTACATCTATTTTTGATAAATGCATTTCCAAATTTTATGTAGAATATAACATAAATTTATGGTACATATGCAAAAGCCAGGCTGGTAAGTGGACTGTGCAAACATCAGTCTAAAAATGAGGCTGATATGTGCATGTGTCGTTTTCTTGATTTTCATAAAAATACATTATGAGTATGTCATGGATACTGCAGGGTTATAAGCTCCAACTGGAGAAACATTAAATTCCTCATAAATGGTTACACATTCATTTGATAGCATGAAATATTTGTCAGCGAAAAAAAAAATTTCATGCATTTTTTTAAAAAAGTAATTTTACCAGAATTGAAAGATTTCTTGTTCCTAGAGGATATGACATGACTAAATATATTTAAAGCTTTACACAGAATACAATCAAATCATTTATGAAGAAAAAGAATTAAGAGAAAACACCATGTTTCCATTCAACTGTCTGATAAACAGTGAAAGTGGAAATATGAAAATTGGCATATGATGACCATCATGTTAAAAACACAAATATATAATTTACATGTACTTATTTATGTAACAATAACTTATAGTAGTTTAAAATAGTCAATTCAATACAACAATTACTTTGTGTACAAATGTCAATACATTTACATCATAAACATTAGAAGAACATTTCATTTTCCTAAGCAAGTAGTTATACTGACAAATAAAATCAAGTTAGTAAATGTCTGTTGGAAAGACAAAGCAAATCACATACTATTTTAAATGTTGTATTACAATAACTGGATATAAAGGTTCATGGCAATCTAAATTTACATTAAGGAAAGCTGAAATCCTGTATTATTCACAACCCAATCACTTAGAGAATAAAATGCATGTCTTTTCATTGGTCCCTCTGTGCAACACTGATCCTAACACTTTCCACCCCTCTTCATATGAAGCTATTTACTATTAAGACTCAAGAAATATGAATAGCCTGACTGGAACCTGGATCCAAACTGATACCCTACCTAACTTACTATGTCAAACTCAACATTGTGTAACATCACTCAGAAAAAAATGGAATTTGTTGCATCTCTGAATATATTCTTGACTTTGGTTACTTGTAACCAATATTTTCATACCATATTTTCAATTTTAAGCATCAAATGTGATTGCAAGGATTTTGATTTCCAGTATGAGTTTTGAGTTCACAGATTTCAAAGTTACTAACCCTGGACACCAGCTGTTCTGGTCCTGTTCTATGGCACATCTGGTCCAACTTACAGATTTTGAAACTGGTTCTGGTTAGTTGGAAAAACATCCTCTTAAAATATCAAGTTCCTATTCCTCTAATGCTAAAGTTTTTTTCATATCAAAATGCTTTCTGACTGAATATAGACTGTTGCTCTATCCCGACTTAGTCAAATAACTGAATAAAAATATCAATTAGCCTTTTAATAACCATGGGTATATTTGAAGGTACATTGGCTTCATTTATATAAACTGGAAGTACTTCATTCCAGGATGCTCTCTGGTGAATTTGGTAAAATTTTGGGAGCAATCCTTAATAAGTTGTTGTTTTAAGGTTTGTCTGTCTTTAGTGATGTGGGCCATAAGTAATGGCAGACAAGATGATTTTCATAAACTGAAAAGACCATTATTCGAGAAAGCTTTCTTTAAAACTTAGTCAAATTCTGTAGCACATCTTATGAGAACATTTCACTTAGAGGATTTTCTTTTCTGGTAATGACAACCATTTCTGATGGCTTATCAAAATATTTTGTAGAAACTGAAATCCCTATTAAGCCCGGATGCAGAAAGCATACTACATGGATAAATTTTGTAGAAACTGGAAGCCCCATTATATCAGCTGAACATTTTTCAGTGGACCAGAGTCATTTGTAAAAAACTGAAAGGCATTTATGCAAGAATTCTTTTATTAAATTTATCAAATTCTTTTGAGTGTTTTTTGAGAAGTCATTTAAATGTGTTCTATTTTTAGTTATGGATGTCAAAACTGACAGCAGATTGGCATCAATCATACAAACTTTAAAA
Organism: Megalonaias nervosa; assembly: GCA_016617855.1. Lineage (NCBI taxonomy): Eukaryota > Metazoa > Mollusca > Bivalvia > Unionida > Unionidae > Megalonaias > Megalonaias nervosa. Next base: position 5,354 of record JAECUM010040192.1, on the reverse strand, counting down.
AGCCTTCATGTCATAGTGCTTTATATTATTATTCTTTGGTAAAATTCCACGGAGTCATATTTGGAAGAAAAAAGTCATTTAAAGTTTATATATATATATTTTTTTATTAAAGCTAGGATGCTCTACTACATTTCTTCAAATCTGAAAAAGTGGTTTTCATTTTATACACTTTAAAATAACAATTTTAAGAGTGGTAGCTATATTGCTTGAAATTGGTCATATGGTTTTTGTGAAAATGAAAAAAGCAGATGTTGACAAACAGTCAATAGATGCTACAAGAGGCCATACAACATGTTCACTTGACATTATTGTCAGTTGAATTAGACACATCTTTTATAATAATACATATTCTTCATAGACATCAATGTCATAAAAAATAAAAGTAATAATGAACATTGATTTCCTCTGAATTATTCATATGTTACAAGATTAAAAGAGAGAGAAAAAAGTTTACTACAAGTGCTACAGTTACTGTGTCCTGAAATGTGGAAAATGGCTGTTTCCACAGATAAGGAAACTGCAAAACACCATACAATTCTCCTTTAATATTATTCAAAAGCTGCGAATGCAGATAAATGTAATATTATTTGCAGACAAAAATAAATTCTTCATGACTGAGTGCTGTTGATAATGATATGCATTTGAATTTCTTCAATAAACAAGAAACAGGTAATGGTATTTGTGATTGCTGTTTGTTTTCTAAATTACCCCATCTTTCAACCTGGAAGGGCCATTATGCTCCACTTTTTTCATTTCTGGAATGAACATCTCAACTGGCACATCTCCAGAAGATGACTACAAGCTACTTGTAGTTGGCCTTTTTTGCTTAGTAGACAGCTCTCTGCCATATAATCTCGACCTTTTGTAATAGGTTATGGGTACATGGGCACCGTAATGTACAGCAATTTAATAGAAATTTAAAAGAATGCCATCTTTAGCAGTTCTAGAAAGAGAACAGAAATTTTATTAGGATTTTGTGGTGGAAGTTTAACAATGTTACATTACTATTGTTTGTCTGAAAACAAGTAAACTTTTGCACAGTTGTTGAAAGATGTTATGTACATGCATCTGTAATTTGTTGAAGAAGCCACGGTGGTGGCTCAGTGGTTAGTGTGCCTGGCCACATCTGAAAGGATGCAGGTTTTAATCCTACCATCAGACAAACCCAGGTAAGCTTCCATAGTGTCTTTCGGCAAAGCATTTTACTTCAACTACCTCGATAGGAAATAAACTACTTGTATTGCTGCACCATAAAATACCCAACCTAACCAAACTTTGAAATTTATGTGTTACATATAGTCCAGAAATAGCCAGGATGAACATTTATGAGGTACATAATGGTCCAGAAATAGCCAGAATAGAAATTTATGTACCATGTAATTGTCCAGAAATAGCCATAATATAAATTTATGTGATACATAATTGTCCAGAAATAGCCAGAACATAAATTTATGTTTATTCTCCGGAACTAGCTAAAACTTGAGACTTGAAGTAATTAAAATGATGACACACAGATTTGTAAAAACTAACAACATGAAGTGCATGTGTGTGTCCATAAAGCATATGTACATGATTATAACTGAACTACTGTGAATTCATTTTAATGCGTATAAATTTTCATGGTGTGGAAAAATATAAATCTTCAATATTTATATTAATAATGTGACTGAGGGGATCTAAATGCTCACGTCAGATGGATCTATCCCTGTGCATTTTTTTTTAACTACACAGTTTGTGGCAACAACTGAATCTACAAAAAGAATTATGTGTTTGCAAAACATGTATCCCAGTGCTTTTGCTGGTTTTGACCTTCACTTTAAAGTTTCAGCCATTTGTGAAGGTCACTGAGGGTAAGGACTACCCTTGGGTATGTGCATACTTTCTTGTGCCAGTAAATAAGCACTCAGTTAAAAGATCTTGACAGCTCTGACACCGGTGCTAAATCCCTTTTGCATAAGGTGAACACAAGGGCCAATGTCACTTGCATAGGCCTCTCTTCAAGCCAAGTGAGTGTATGTATGACTATTGGTTTCTGATATCAATTCGCATATTCTACACTATAATGATGCTCAAGGTTGCCACAAAGATGCACTGTGTTAAAGGTGGGGCCACATTATAACCGTGTACTTTACACATGGCATTATCATTACATAATGCAATCGAATACATAACCATATCTGCCTTATAAAAGGGGCCATGTTAATTGTGGTTTCTTACACTGAAAAAAACAATGTCATTTCTATGTTATGACCCAGAGGTTAGTTCCCTGGGGGATAGGGATGAACCCTGGTGTCAATATCAACTGCATGTATAAAATTGTCTTTCCATGCCCATACGTGCATGCATGGCTATAGGTGGGAAGCTTAATAGCTTCTGTACTGTTAAAACCTTGGAGTTAATTACTGTGGGCTGTGAAACAGAGCTTGCCCAACATTACACATGCTTATATGCATGCTCAACCATACATACACTTTTTTTGTACAAATAGACTGTATTATGAAATAACAGGGGTCACACTACCAGGCGAAGTGCGCGATAAAGTTGCCTAAAATATGTAACCTTTGCCTTCTTCTGTTAGGAAAGCAAAAACAACTTTGTCCTGTGATTTTTTTTGAGATACTTTGACCGATCACATCTTTTTGAGATGCCCCCTCACCTTAGCCAGGTTATTGTGTTGTAGTGAAATGTATTCATCAAGCCATCAGTAGGCCTAGCTAGGCCTTGTTTTGTTGTCAATTACGTTGACAAACAAACTCTTGCACATTCACAGGCATGTGTTTTGATAGCTGATTGACCATTAACCCTTTCCCCGAGTCAGTTAGCAAATATCACTGCCCGATTTCTGCATGTTATCCTCAATGATAAAAACATACAAACTTGTGTTTCGAACTATAACAATAGTATGTAAATTGCAATTTGTGTTTTAAGAACAGAATTGGTGATCTGGATATTTTAGCTGCCTCTTGCACACTATTTCGTCATGAAATTAGTTTGAAACTGTAACTGAACCAGAAACAGGGAAATACATCGCTTTGTGTGGAAGTACCAGTTTAAATTTTATTAGATCGTCTGTTTTCGTAAATCATTGTGCATATATATTTAGAAAAAAAAATGCAATTCATAGAAAGCAAAGCCTAGGTATTATGTTATTTGAGATTTAACTTTAAACCATAAATTTGCAATCCAATCAATGGACTGTTGAAATGAAGCTATATAAAGTGAGCGGTAACATTATGAAAATCCGTCCTTCTAAAAATAGATGCACTCACATGTCTGTGTTGATTCTCTTGGAAAGAAGGGTGTAGTTCATATACTGACTATAAAGGAGCAATGTCTATAATTTTATGCATTTTATTGTTATGTATGAATAGTTAGGGTAATATTTTATTTGCAACTAAGAAATTAGGACAAACAGTATGATCTGAAGACATGTGTGCATTTGCCCTCGTGTACATGGTACAGGGATTGTTTCAAATGCTTTTAGAAATCTTTCAAAGTGCCATTATTGTGAACTTTTAGAAAGTATTTTTTAAAATTGATTAAAGGTAGTTGATTAAGCATTTTTACTAACTTGCATTTACAATAATGTAATACGGTTACTCAGTTAAAATTTGTTACAATGTAGTTTCTATTATTCTCTTTTCAAGTCATATGGCCAAAATAACTCAGAAAATTTTCTACTTGAAAATAAAGTATTGCTTAAATCCAATGCTAAATGCAAATAGGAATACTGGAATACAGAGGGCATAATTCAAATAAGAGAACACACACACACACACACACACACACACACACATATATTGCATTTCTTGCTTTGCATCCTGGCTTCTCCCTGTTAAGCTCTCACATCTCTCTGTTCTATCCAAAAGGAGAAGTCACTTCTCCCTAAAATTCAAGTCTAGCTTGACCCCTGAAATAAGATTCAAAAAATAAATTCACAGTAAGCAAACATCTGATTTCTTACGTTGATCCTTTAGTCAAAGACATTTAGTAAATTAGCACTAAAACACTATTTGAAGTCTATAAACAAATTTTAGGCAGCTCTGTCCATGGTAATATCTACATTTCCTCTTTGGTTCATGTGGACGCAATACGAAGCCCTCGTCAGTTAAGTCATTTTCCAAGCAACGCATAAACATCTCCTCATCAACTGGTGCACTCCATGGGCCAAATATCACATGTGCTCCCTCTATCACACACCCATGATTTGGATTAAAATGATGAACCTTGGGGACAAAATCCTCTTTGAATACATGAATGAGGACTTCACCTACATGAACAATGACTTCACCTATTTTTGTAAATGTTGCATTTTCCATGGCTGCTTTAATTACTTGATTCTTTGCCTCTGCATAATTTGGAAACTGTGATTTGTTTGCCTCTTTAACAATATGAGAGACAACAGGTGGCGAATATTTTAATTTTTCAACAAGATCATGTATCCCATAATACCCTGCCTCTTTATACACAGCAGCAGTCACCTCTTTGGGTGGAAGTGTTCCATTTCTCAAATATTCCAAAATAAAGCAAAATAATCCACCATTACTGTCCAGAAAGTAATTTCCCTCTGCATCCTTGTCCACCTTATATCTTCCACTGAAAAGCGCAGCAAGCATAGAGTCTGGAAATTTTGTGAGGGTCGACAGCCTTGTTATATACTTTACACCTCCAACATTCAGTGGAATCACAGAAGGAAATTCTTCACTGGAATTCCCATATGGATTTTCCTTGTAAAGCTGCAAAAAACAAGAAAACGTCAAATAAAATTCAAGTATAAGTGAAACATGATGACAGCTAATCACTGACATGGTGTTTTGCTTTACCACAGTTAGAACAGCACAGTGCCACTCCCTTTCTCTTGCACACCATGCTGCACTTTCAAGTATGACACCTATTTCTTTCTTTCTTTACTCAGCACCATGCTGCCCCTCTGCCAACTTTTAGTGCCCCTCGATTGTTCCTGACTGGTTTACAGCATTTTGCATCCATTTCATTGGTACATTTGTACCTGAACATAAGGGAACCAAAACCTCTTTTTAAATACTACTTAACCCTCAGGTAAATGCTTTAGCTTAACTTACTGATGAAAGAAATTTCATATGGTACTTTGGTAGAGGAAAAGCACCCATGGCAATGCCACTAACACAAGATAACTGTGTATTGAATCTTACCTTGCCACAGAATCTTTACCATTCCAGTGCTAGAATTACTCCACTGTCAAAACAAAGGACAAACAAAATGATACTTAACAGCTATAATATTGCATTTTAAAGGAACCATTAATGGACAAGTAAAAACACATAACCTAACCTTCAATAAAATGAATCTTTGCTCAGAAATATATATATTTATAT
>JAECUM010040191.1:0-42754 GCA_016617855.1 Megalonaias nervosa | reverse complement strand
TATATATATATATATATATATATTGAGAGAGAGAGAGATACCCAAATAGAACTTCATTTTTGAAATGCTAGTAAATAATGATGATAATGAATGAAAATTAATATACAATAATCGATTGAAGTTTCGCAGATTTATTTGCTTTGTGAATCAAGTCTGTGGAAGAATGCATGTTACTTTTATACCATATGTGACTGTAAGTGTGCAAATTTATGTCGATCTAAAAGAGCACGTTAATTTGGGCAGGTGAACGATTACTTAGATTTATGGGGACCGGTGCGTGTTAAATCGCCATACTGCAAGGATTTTTAATGGCTGTGTCGTGAGAGGTAGTGATTCTTAATTAAGCATTCGTTTATTTAACAGTCAGACAGACTGGAAGGAAAAGGTTAACTTCGATCTTTGTATCAGAAAATATCAGAGTTTGAAATTGTCCAGGATCAGTTATTTGGAAATCTAGAGATCAGGCAGACTACAATTTTGGCGCCTAGTTTTAAAAGGCGGGAGATATATTTAATCTGGATTGGTTACGCTAAATAAGGGGCGTGGTTCCCAAACGAAATTTCTTGGTTTTAATATGTCCCATCGCAAAATTTATTCAGTCTACGTTTTCTGCAAGAGATAAATATAGGAGACTCCGAGTTTGAATTTTACAAGGAATTCTCTCGTAAAACAATTATCCAAGGAATCGGATGTCTGGAAAGTCGACGGTCACAATTCTGGCGGTAGAAGCGAGCAAAGCTTGAAAGCACAAGGTATTAGCGTCAATCTCATGTAATCCGTTGATACCAATATAACGATTTGCTTGGATTTATTTGTTTATATATGCATGAATTTATTTGTTTAAATTCGTAGATCAGTTTTCTTGGTATGAGTTCAACTCTTTTGAGTTCATCTATCTGAATCCGTACAATGATCTTCTTTATATAAGTTTGGCGAATTGTTTGAATTTGTCGTCTTGATTGTTATAGGAAAGTAGGTAATCTAAGAATTTCATGCCTTACCTTAGTTGATATGAGTTACGAGAGTCTGTGTGAATTCACCGACCCTAGATGAATTCACGTATCCACCTACCCACACAAAGTTCGAAGGCCGAAAGAGGCGAGACAATAGAGAGGTTGGAGAAAAGCAAAGAAAAGCGAAAAGGACCAAATATAACAGCCACAGTGAAGTTGGAATGAACCGGAAATAAGCAGGTTATGAAGTTGTACAAGGCAATGACTTCGATTATTCACTCGATTCTATGATGAACCAATTCTATTATCTAAAACAGATCGGCTATTTATTTAAGTATATTTGTGTTTGAAATTCGGTGAATGATTTATTTCAAAAAGAAGTGTATCTTCCTAATGTAATGCATTATCACGGTTGTTTATGTAATTGATTAAATTGTTATTTTCATGTAAGGGGGCTCGTGTCATTCTGTTTTATATATCTGCTCAGATCTGTATTTATTCCACCTATAAGTTTCACACTTTATATTATTATTTACTGAATCCGGGCAATAACACCGAAGGCGATCACCCTCTAGATAACGATAACCCAATAAAGCGGACACCTTGTAAGAAGGTACAATCCGTCAATCAACGCTCCACCAACACCAACACCACCTCCAACTGTGACCTAAATGTGGAATTTCCCGTTGTCGCCCAAGATTATCCAGATTTCATTACAGGATGTAAATTCGGACATTTCTAAACACGTTACATGGTAATTTTCCCAGGCCCTTTTGCCCAATGAATTTATATGGTACGTTTCATTCTTCCTGTGCGCCTTCGTTGGCTGTGTTCAATTGTATCGGAAACGGGGAGGTAAATCCAAAACGTTGGTTATGTGACATTTTCATTGTATCGCTCGAGCATCATTTTCAGTCAAACAGTTTTAAAAAAATTCTAGCCTTTTGTTAGGAATCAATCGGGATGACATTTGAAAAATACTTTGTTTATTATCTACATATATGAAGTAAACAGTTTTACACCGGGAAGGTTTTATCCTCTGAAGTGATCATATGACCGTGATGACGACCAAATGTATGGGCACAAATTATAGGTAATTGGTTAGTTTAGAGAATCAATGTAGCTCTTAAGAGCAGTTCGGTAGTCCGATTATACAATAAAAACACGCGACTATGGGTACTTGTGATTCCTACGTGCAAACAAATTTGGGACGAGAGAATCATGTGAAAGAGGTCGGATTTTAAGTATGTTGTTGTTGTTGTTGTTGTAGGGTTTAACGCCATTTTCAGCACACGATAGGCTATACATGGCGGCCAGTATCAATGGTGGAAGAAAAACCCGGGAAAACCCCGGAAAGAACCACCGACCCACGAGAAGCTACTGGCAAGCTTTCTCACATATCCACATTGGCCGAATCCGAGACTCGAAAGCACGCAGACAGAGGTGAGATGGCAGTGATCCGTAACGGAGAGCGCTTTAAATCACTCGGCCACTCGGGGCCCCGATTTTAAGTATGATTAATGCTAGTGATAACGTAATTACGATAGGCCTCAGCTAAAACTAGGTTGTCACCATGATTGTGGAATCTATTAGTCTCGCGTTCTGGTGAATAATGGACCTAAAATAGTGGGGAACAGACAGGTGATCATATTATGTAGAGAAGAGTAAAGTGAAAAAGTTAGGGTTTTAAGTATTATAAATAAAAAAAACTTACTTGAAAGAAACGATTGCTTAAAAAATATCATGAATCTAATTTAATATTATGCTCATCTTGGACGTTTTCAGGGAATACAGTATATGTAACAAATGTATACCATATGTTTAAAATACTTAACATGTTTTACTGTAATGTTTTATAGCATAAGTCTAATATCTTTACCATTTGACTTTGCTTTTATTTAGTACTGAATGTTTATTGTAATTTTTCTGGCCTGTATCTCTTTGTTTTTTGCAATTCATTATATCTGAATTTCACTTTTCATTGGCAGGATATAATCAGTATTGTGTTGAAGTGTCATTTAATCTCACAACCTCTACTACTTCTACTACTTTGAAGTCAAAATGGAATGTACATTTGCTGAAACGTCAAATAAATGGTGAATTCAGAATAAAGGCAATTAGTAACATATATATCTCTATAGATACTACAGCGATATCCTAACTTACTTTTTCAGGGCTAATGGTAGCTTAGTACATAAAATGATGCACCGATACGTTAGGAGAAAGAATTCAACTGTGTTCTTAAAGTTATTACAAAAAATAACAAAATATGTTCTTGAGAAGGGTTTACCATCCAGCCTATATAACTTAATTTCACAGAAATGAAATTTATCGTAGTGAATTTGGTGGAACGATTATTACTTAATTTAAACATATTATAAATCACAAATTTGTAATTGGAGATTACGAAAGGTACAATATAGAAAGTAAAGGTTTAGAACGAAAGCCACTGGTTGATAATCTTCTTCTCCTTTTACGATATAAAAAATGTAAATATATGTGACAATGATTATATGGCGGATGATATTAAGTTTTAATAAAAGAAACTAAATATTTAAAATTTCAAAGTAAGGAGTCTCACGGCGAAACATTAGCATTTAGTCAAGGTTTATCAAACAGGAGGATGAACAACGATAGAGTATTTGAAATATGAGAAGAAAGGAAGAAAGGAGTTAAAATGAGAATTGTAAATTAAAATATGTATAACACTGTGTTGAACGTTGAGAAATAGGGATAAAAAGAGAGAGACAAAATAAAAAAGATCAATCACAAGGAGGAAAAAAATCAAAATTAAAAGTGAGCAGTGCTCACATTCTGGGTCCAGTCGTTGCTTCATAGGGAAGCTCGTATCATCGCACAAAAAGTTATTTAAAGTTTAAGTATCATATGGTGTGAGGGATTGAAACATTTCGATGTGTTGTTCTTGTTAATAAACGCAAGGTAAGAAGTAATGTTGTGTACTTTCTACAGATCAACATCTACAAAGTGGTGAAAAGATTATATTCTTTGTAAATAAATGTTGATTAATTGAATTGCAATTTGTTTTAAGCCAGGCATGAAGAATCTGAAATTTGGTTCTACCCCAATAAAAGTGTCTGGGAACATACATGTAACGAGCATTTAACGTGCTTTTGAAGTTGCTAATCGAGTCTATTTGACGAGTCTCGATAGAGGATCTATTCCATTCTAAAATGGTCGCGGGGAGGAAAGAGTTGAAATAAAGACTCGTGCTTCGAAACTAGTTATATTACGTAAGTCATAGCGAGTAATATCACCAACAGCTCGTGGAATGAGTGATATGAGATATGGGAGCTTGAACCAGTTGACATTTTATACAAGAGTGTAAGTTTGTATATTTGAAGTCTGGATTCAAGATTTTCCCTTCCTCTTCCTTGGTGTATTGCTTCAAAGACACTAATTTTGTTGCACCAGTAATGGTTTTGGATGCCTCATTTGGCATTTGTTTCGAGTTCCCTTTTCTCGAGTAATATAGTTTTCCCAAACCACACTACCATATTCCAGAATGGGTCGTACTAAAGACGCAGATATAGTGTCTGATGATTTATTCTCAAGAAATGTTGAGTTCACGCATTACATTAAGTCTTGACCATGCCTTTCCCTTTATATAATTCTTATTGTTTGTGCCATGAGCAGTTATTTTAGAGGAATATTTTTGCTTCCCTTTCAACATTATTAATTCTTTGACTGAGCGTATATAGCGGTGGATGGAGTCGTTTATTAATTTTCCACTCATTGTCAGGGAGTCAGGTTTATAGAGGTCGAAAGATACAAACGAATTATTTGCCCACTACGAAAATTGTTCCAAGTCACATTTGAGGTTATGATTGGTTACAACTAGATTATGTACAATGATAAAGAGGCTTGAATCATCTGCCAATAAACTTGTATTGGAATGTATATCATATATAATGTCATTTATGCATATCAAACGCGTAAAGGACCTAAAACAGATCGTTGCGTACACTAGCTCTAATACACCTCCACCCTGAAAACGCGCCCGGAACTATCACCCGCAGTCTTCTGCCATTGAACTAGCTAGAGAGCCATTTTATAAGACTTCCTGTTATACCAGTAGTTTTCAGTTTTTGAAGGAGTTCTTTATGCCACACTCGGTCAAAAGCTTTACTCATGTCGCAAGACATAACTTTACTTTCCTTACCGGAATTCTTTGCTTTGTAGAACGTATCATATAGATAGGTCAATTGATTAAATGTAGGATCACCCAGAATAATACCAGACTGGAAAGGTGTCAGAATGGCATTACCACGGAGATATCTGAATATGTTTCTAAAAATCAGTATTTCAAAAACTTTGCCATCAGTATTGAAAAGCGATGTTGGTCTCCAATTAGATACGATGGAAACGTTTATTGCACAGCTCACGCAGAATACAGTTATTTAGACAAATGGGACCAGAAGCCTTACCAAGAGGAAGGCCTTTTGAAAACATTATGTAGTTAGTTTTATGGAACTTAGGCTTACATCCGTATGTAGCGGTATATCTAGAAGGTTAACATTTGTTTCATCTAGTACAGATTGCTCTGTAAAAAGTCGTTAAATAATTCAGCGTTGTCAACTTCATTGGTAATTATCGAACCGTTATTCTGAAGTGCATGGAATAGATCTATTTAGTCGCCTCTAACCTTCTGGCAACGGAAATGAAATTATACGCATGCACATTCCTTGCAGGACACACAACACAAGGAAGTGAATTCAGATATCTACTAAAAAATGAGCAATTACGCGAAAACTTTGCCTGCAAAGAGTACAAATAGCTGCTACTAGAAGTTCTCTAGTCTTGGACGAAAACGACACAAGAATGTAAGATTGAGACCGCACACTGGTTTGATGATGAAAAAGGATGTCCCGAGCTCCAGTACTGCGACATTTACTGTGATTTTATCAAGTCCATGGATCTTTTACAATCGTATAGGAAAATATGAAAATGCTAAAAAGGCCTCTGAAAGTATTGACAAATGCAAAAAATAAATTATAAATTGAATAAGTGATATATACTTAAGTATTTTAATACTTTCATAAGCATTTTATATAACAAGTATGCACTTTGAAACAATTTTTTAAATATCAAATTAAAGAAAAAGTTGTATTTTGTAGATATGCTGTCACATTATATTTTAGACAGATATTGAGAGCTATAAGAACTTAATTTACACGTTTTTCCATTATTTACCTGTTTCAGTCATTATGCTTTCAAGTCTTATTTATAAGTGATCACCTCATCATCTTCATGATATAAAAAAAAATCAATACATGATTACACTTGTGCTTAATTTAACTTCTACAACAAAGGCTGGTTTATGGTAATAATTCCACCAATCGCCCGCAAGAGTCTTATTTTGCATATATTCTTAACTATCACAAATGTTATCGGCATTTATCCTTGAACAATCGTAAAATCTTGAATTCTCCTGATAACTCGTTCAACGTGAACATGCGAGCTCTGGACATTTGTCTTGATGTTCAACTTCAGTGGCCAATTGTCTTTTTCCTTTTGTGAAGGATGGAACAATTAGTTGCACACCTTGCTGGGCAAAACAACATCTTACATATTGAAACTTAATAATAATAATAATAATAATAATAATAATAATAATAATAATAATAATGAGGACTTTGTATAGTGCCTAATCTTTAGAAGCTCTAAGCGCTTTACAACATTAGACAAACATATATAATGATATGATTACAAAAACCAAACACCATGAAATGAGAAAACAGAAAACATGCTGAAAATATTTAAGGTAAGGAAATAGTATTAGGTCTTTAAGTCTGTTCTTGCAGTCGAAATAGGTGAGTTTTAAGAGCGATCGTGAATGAGATCACTGTGTCTTTGTGTCTAAGTTCAGCGGGCAATTCGCTCCACGTTGCTGGGCCCTGGTATGCAAAAGAACATTGTCCGTATGACTTCATTTTCATAGTGGGAATAATGAGAATACGATTGTCAGAAGAGGATCGTAAGTATCTTCCTGGTGTGTACACATGGGTGAGGTCGGACAGGTATGTTGGACTGGAACCCGTCAGTGATAGGTAGCACAGAGAACAAATTTTGTGTTTGATTCTGGATCGAATGGATAGCCAGTGTAGGGTACAGAGCAGGGGGGAGGTGTGCTCTGATCGTGGTACTCTAAGGTTGATCCGACAGCAGCTGTGTTTTGAACTTTTTGAAGTTTCTGGAGTAGGTATTGAGACGAACCAGACAGAATTGAGTTACAATAGTCCAGTCTTGAAAGTACTAAGGAACACACAAGTATTTTAGTGGCATCAACTGAAAGATAATTGCGAAAGGAGCTGATGCATCTCAGCTCAAGATATGCAGCCTTGCATATGTTCATGACATGTTGGTGCAATGAGAGAGTACTACCGAGAGTAACACCTATGTTTCGTACTGACCGTGTGAATTGAAAGTTTATGTTGCTGATATTTATTGTTTGAGGTAAAGGATGTGAATGAGAAAGTTGTCGTGTTTTAATCAGAATGGCTTCAGTTCAGATCAAACTTCTATTGTTTCGCAGTTTGTCTGTTTACATGTTTAGCTGTATGTATATAAACACTGTTTCAAATGTAGCATAATTAGGTATAGTAAACGTCATGTAGGTCATGGATGCGCATTTACTTAAATTAAATTTAGATTATTGTTTTAAAATATAATACTAATTTTGCTTAACCAAGGCCTATTCAATCCTGATTATTGAATGATGTTGTCAAGAAACTTCCAAACGAAAGTTATCGATCGCTATGGGCTTGTTACCATGTACTAAACTGTGTCAGGAAAAGAATGCGTCGAGTCTAATCGTCATGATATAAGGTAGAACGAATTCGTTTATCAACATGCGTAGCTTAGAGTGTGACATCACGGCTCCTGACATTCAATCCGGATTGTACTGGAAGACTGAAATAATCGGTGCTGAACGACTACACGACCTAAACGACTTTTACAAGTGTTACGTATATGTAATTTAATTGCTTGTGTGTTAGTTTTAAATTCTTTTTTATTTTATTTTTATGTCATTGCATGTTACTGTAATATCTTTATTCACTGGATTTGACTTTTGTCGGAAAATTCAGTTTTCTGTTTTGACCTGATAAACACCCAGTTTATTGCTACATTATATTTTTAGCTGACCTAGTTCCTGACCTTGATTCAGAAATTAGTAAACACAGAGTGAAAATCATTGGTCGTAATCAAGGTCATTTTTGGATTGCGTGTCAACTCTCTTTTGTAAACAACTTTTTTATTATTGAATCTTATAGTAAGATTCGTTCAGTACAATCGAACCTGTAAATAGCCTACGTGCTAATTGACATATTACTTTTCTGCGTTGTTCGAACTAAGTAACCACGTGACCCCACCATGTAATCTAAAATTGAGGGTTAAAACAGATGTTTTGTAGTGTTTTCATTCAGTCGTATATTAATACATTCGGAGCTCAGAGTTATTTTGTGTTATGACCAGTTCGAGTTAGTTTGTTTTTTTGTTTTTTTTTTATTTATTTAAAATAATTTATTCACTCTGGGAAACATACAAGTGCTCTTCTTCATCACAATTCTTGGATAAAGACATTTATTGGAAATTATTCGGAGTTCTAAAGCTGGAATTGATTCATAAAATTCAACAAGGAACTGTTGACACATCAACAAAAAACAGGATATAGAAGACGTCATCGCCTTACATCTTGGAACTTCATCGGGATTCGAACTTTGATTCAATTAGAACTTTTTAGTGGTAGGACTTATATTTTTAAATTCTACGATTAATTTTTGGATTAGATTCACAAACCGTAAGTCGTTTTTCATATTTTTACCTTGTTTTCTAGGGAAATAAATTATTTTGTTAAAATTTAGAAAGCTTGTTGGCTTCACTCTTATCTTTGCTACTTTGTACGAGCCTAGTCACGTCACACTAGGGGCCGCGAGTGGCCGAGTGCTCTAAAGCGCTCAACATTCCGAAACACTGACTTCTCTCCTATATCTGCGTGGGTTCAAGTCTCAGATTCGGCTAACGTTAGTACGTGAGAAAGCTTCCCAGTTTCTTCTCGTTTGTCGGTGGTTCTTCCCGGGGTTTTCCAGGGATCTCCCTGGCTGCTATGTATAGCCTATCTTGTGCTGAAGATGACATTAAACCCTACAACAACAACAACAACAACAACAACAACAACAACAACTTTTACTATAGGCCTGTATAGAATAAAATTTTAGAGTCACTGCTTTCAATAAACTTGAATGTATAACAGAAATGTACTTTTGCCTCAAGTGTTTTAAATGCCGCCCAAGTTGAACAATTTCAGTCAATGATAGTTTGAAATGTTAAACACTGACTTTGAATTGTTTTATTAATTTTGATAGAAGTCCAAACAAGATCTCTTTTGCCGAACACCACCTTGAGAGTCACCTTCAGAACCTTTCCTGACTTGGTTCATGTAAATGTGGAGGGTAAAGTAATCAGAAGAAACGGCGGCCAAGTTTCAGACAAGGCAAAAATATCAAATGATGCATACAATGTATCTATTTTGGACAAACTACCTTGAACAGTATAGATCATAATGGGTAGGTGGTGCGAGAAGTTAAATAGATTGAGATAAAGGACTGATTTTTTAGATGTGTCATGTGAGGACCTAGTGAAAGAGGCGGTAGAATCTGGTCCCGTATTAGAATGAGTTTCAGCAGCTGTTATACGTAAGTTCAGCGATCAGGTCGTCTGAGCTAGGGTAAACTGAACGCGAACAAGAAAGAAAGAGAAACTGATATTACTTAAATAGGAATATTTTGCTAGCGCACGATTACAGTTATCAGTTAATTTCATCCCATCTGAAAACAGCGAGGACTTATGCACTTTCAACAAAACAGAGGTAGCAATATCATCGCATCTGTGGATGATGAACATAATCAAACCATGAAGCAGTAAGTGGAAATTTGAGATTCGAACGACCATATAACCTCATTACGACGACAGGGTATGCTTCTTCTAGATTTTTAGTACTTTGCATACGTTGATGAAGAAATAAGCGAGTTACCTCTAGGAAAAGGTGTTTCATCTGTAACAATTAATGTGTGATGATCCTAAATGTTTACATAAATCTGCATTATAAAGTTGCAGTATAAGCTATATAGTATATCATACACTGTCTTGATTACTGAAGTTTTGAATTTCACAGGGATATTTTAATAAAGTAGTGGAAAGATAAATAAAAATATGTCAGACTGGGTTTCAAAGGGTTTTGTATAACATTATTTTATAAACTTTCTTCTCTGATAGTGTGCAAAATGAAAAAGAGCGAGAAAACTGCAAGTTTAATAATTAAGGTACAGAAGAACTTTGAAAATAAATACCTAAATACAATTCTGAGTAAAAATTCAAAATAAAATGTCACTTGGGTGCAAGGGCAAAAGGGAAATTGTTGCAGTTATGGAAAGCAATATTCTACAAAATGTCTTCATAATCTGGCAACAATAGTAATATTAACTAAGGAGAAGTAGAGTGAACCTTTAAAAGTGCAGGTAGAAATAGAATAACAATGGAAATAGGTGAAAACAAACTGTAGCTTTTTTGGGTCATGAACTGGTGTGTTATATGTCTATCAGCGATAAACGGGAGTGGTTCCAAAGACTGTTTGGAAAGAGAATTGAAATCTACATCAGGTAGATGTTCCGCCAGGTCTTCAACAGAATTGATGCGGTTGATCGGTTCCATCAGATGTTCAGCCACATGGATTCACTAGCTTCCATCTGTCGAGAAACAGCTTACTTCTAGGCTTAGGTAGATCCTCATAGTGGCTTCCTGGGACACCGGTGATACGGAGGCAGTTTCGGCGGCGATAATATTCTGCATTGTCCGCATTTAGATGAAGTTCCTAATACTATCTGTGAATTTAGCGTTCTCCGATTCCTGTGTAATTCAGGCGCTCAGAACCATAATAACACCATATACTATAGATTTAACAATGTTATGAAGCTGGATACTGAATTGTACCTGCAGCAGCTGAGATTTTTCAGACGCTTTTGCTGATCTAGTGTTATAGCACTCTGGGATGATGCTGATCCCATCACTAGTATTAAATATGTTAGAGGGTGCGTCATGTACGTGCTCTTCTGCATTTTGTATTTAAAGTACTGCTTGATGTTACTGCAAAGTGTAGTGCTTAATTTCAAGTAAGTGTTATTTGAAAGTGTCTTGTTTTCATATCAAGTGCCGCTATAGACGTTTCTTCAAAGAGCATTGCTTTTATTTCAAGTACTGCTTTAGACGTGTACAGTGGTATTCATATTTCAGCAAGTTCTTTATTGATTAGTCAACTCTGATCGTCCCGAAACAAAAGCTGAATGTCAGTGTATTGTGAAATGTATGACAGACAAGTTAGAAAAATATAATTATGTAAAGCTCTACAAATCTAGAACGAAAATTGTATATTTTGACATTTCAGGAAATAAATTATACCCCTCAAGTATCAGTGGTCTTATAAACACCAATTTTGTGAGTTCATTGAGCATAGTTGCTGAAGGAGCTTATGATATATTTCTTTCGTAACATATTTAATAACGCTTTTATCGTATCTACTACAGTCAGATTAAATTTATTTGAATTTGGTTCTTTTAGTCCTATTAAAGTATGGGTATGCTACAAAGCAGAAATGTTGTATTATTTTTTATTTTTTTTATTTTTGTATTTTATTGTTTGAGTAGTTTCTATCAAAAATTCATAAAAGTGATGAAGTCAATCTATTAAACACGTTTTGTTTCGTTGTTTTTTTTTTGCCACCATGTTTTGACTCCTCAAGAGCGAAAGAAGTTTGTACTAAAATTTCATGCAGTTGGAAGATGTCAAAATTATGAACAAAATCATAAATATGATCGTGGATAGGTATCCAGGAACTGTTGTAGGAAAAAACAAAGGATTTATACGATGTTTCTAGTACCTAGAAATGCATCTGGCTGTCTCCGAATAGAAAATAATTTTATTCATACAAGTCATATTTCATACAAGTCATATTTCATAAAAGTCATATTCATACAAGTCATATTTCTACTTTTCTCATGCTTGATAATCAGATTCTAACCTTACAAAATTATCATCCAATTTTCGAATAGATGCTATAATATAAGAAGAGAAGTTTCTAGCATTACACAATGATAATCCAATATTTTAAAACGCATTCCTAAATATAGAAAATCACGTCTCGTATTACAAGATAATTAGCGTTTTTCTCATATTGGTAAATGGATTATATTGTTTTAATAAATTTTAGGCATGATTTTGATATTTTTGCACTGGTCGAATCTTGAGTCCATAATAAAATCTACATAAGAGGTTTCACAATTTACAAAAGTGAAAGAAATAAAGAGCTTGATGCAAAACATTATTCTTATGGTATTGCTGTATATGTAAAAGAAGATATAAGACGTAATTTCAATATCCTTCAACTTCCGACTAAAGAACAACAAATCATGGTTAGGTTGAAATTCTCCCCTTGTGTACGATCTGTTCAGAAAGACCTAATTATTAGTGTAACACATATTGGTAGATATCTCAATGCCTATAACTCAGAGGAAACTGATTTTATTGTACATGATAGTAAGAAAATCATTGACACTAATATTGCCTATGTCGAGGATATAGATTTAGTGGGAAGAGCAAACAACGGCAGAAAGGCACTAAATCACTATGGTGAGAATTTGCTGAAATTTTGTAAGCTATCTCGAATGAAAATTGCAAATGTTAGATGTTGTGATGGTAAAGGTATTAGAATCTTTACATCGAGTGATTTGTTTTTAAAGTCTACTGAAAATATTATGGTACCTATCTTAGTGTCTATCTTCAATGAATTATTTGATCGTGGATACTTCCCAAAATGTTGGGCTACGGCTGTTACTGCACTCATTCACAAAAAGGAGAATATAAATATGAACGTTATAGAGAGATTGGCATTTTACCAGTCCTTAGCAAACTATTTACCTCAAGTATAAATAAAAGACTAGTCAACTGGATCAAAGAAAATGATATTTTAGGTAAAGAACAAGCTGGTTTTAGAAGTGGATATTCCATTATAGATAGCATATTTATCCTAAGCACATTAATGTGCAAACATTTGAGGAAACAAGGAAGTAGGTTTTATGTTGTTTTGGTTGACTATAGAAAGGCATTTGGTCTTATTGACAGGAGCTTACTTTGTCATAAATTAGTAAATAAAAAATATTAGCAGTAAAACGCTAAAAGCCATATATGCAGATGTCAATGCTTTGTTTGAAAGCACCAAATGGCTTGACATAAATATTTAACTGCCCGGCTGGGGTAAAGCAAGGTTGTGTTTTATCACCTATTTTATTTTCATTGTTTCTAAATGATTTAAAGACAAATTTCTAACCAGAATAACGGTATAACATTATAATTTGCTAAGTTATTTGCATTGTAGTATGCACCTGACTTTGCCAAAACTGCTACTCAACGTCAATGAATTGTATATAGACTAAACGAATAATGCAATCTCTGGAAAGTAAAGATAAAGCTGGAAAAAAAAAACAAGTTAGGTTTGTAGTTTTTCGCAAAGGGGGAAGTTTGAGAGTATACGAAAAATTTGGTATTTTGGTGATTGCGTGTTAGAAACAGTATCTTATTATAAATATCTTGGCTGTGTGTTCGCTTCTAAAAAAAATCATGGTATTTGTATCAAAGAACGCTAGCAGCACGTTAGAGTTTAAAGACTAGACTTAATTGGTTTTTTAAACTGTCTACAAATATTTGATACCTAAATAGCACCAATTCTGTATTATGAATAGGAAGTTTGGGCTTTCTCCCAAGCAAATGACATTGAAGCTGTACATACTTCATTTTGTAAATATATCAATGGTATTACAAAAGTACTCCAAACGTTTTGGTCTTTAATGAGTTAGGTAGAATGCCAATGCAAAGATAAGATATAGAAGAATTCTTAAGTACTAGTTCAAATTATTAACGATGACTAATAATAGATGCCCAAAACAAAGCTTTACCGTGTAATTGACATGGGCGAACACTGATTGTTGGGTAAAAAAGTTAAAAATCTACTGTTTGTATATGGAATTGGAGAAATCTGGATCAATCAAGCAATGAATTATGAGAAACTCTTTTCATTATGTTTAAATAATTTTACAAAGATATTTTTAATAGGAACTTATTGGAGAGTTCATTTCAATGAAGAGATTGAGATCATATAATAAGATCAGAAGCGATCTGAGTTGTCAGTACTATATAAGTTCTTTGAACACTTTACACAGTGTTTGCTTGACATGCATATTCAGAAATGGAACCTTTCCCACAATGGCGAGTATAGGTTTGTATAACCCTATGTTGAAAGACTACCCTTAGGTTTTAAATGTCCCATGTATGATAACCTCAGAAAGACTTATGTACCTTCATAGATTCATTGTAATGGCAAATCACGCCAAGTTTTACAGCTTTATCAAGAAAATCAATAAAAATATTAATATCATACGTAACTCTCTATATTTATCTAGCAAATTCGATAAAAATTAGAGCGTTAGTATGTTAATCCTAGAATTGTTATGTTTGTGGTTCCACCATACTTTTTAATCCATGAATATAATTTGGACAGGTGTCGCCTGTTACAAATAAAGATTAGTAGTAGTAGTAGTAGTAGTAGTAGTAGTAGTAGTGGTAGTAGTAGTAGTAGTAGCCGCAGCAGTAGTAGTAGTAGCAAAATCTAATTTGTATATATAAGCCTTGCCGGCGACAAACTGGGGACTATAAAGCAAACTGTTGAATTATTGCAATATAAAATTGCATTTTTAGAAAATAAGTTCTTGATTTTAGCCAAGGCTTTTCTGATACGAGTCAGTCATATGTTCTATCATGAAAATATATTCATTAAAAAGATGCATATTTTTTAAA
Source organism: Megalonaias nervosa (assembly GCA_016617855.1). Classification (NCBI taxonomy): domain Eukaryota; kingdom Metazoa; phylum Mollusca; class Bivalvia; order Unionida; family Unionidae; genus Megalonaias; species Megalonaias nervosa. Next base: position 27,881 of record JAECUM010040191.1, on the reverse strand, counting down.
TGTAGAAATATATTGTCTAATATAAGAAATTGATTTTCTGATATTAGAAATTAATTTCCTAAAATTTTAGAAATGTCGAGTTTTGTTTGTAACAGTATGCAAAAAGGGTACGCAGTTTCTGAGAAATACTTTCCAAATTGCATCTCTGGAATAAAGACGACCGATTGTATCGAAACGAGTTTTGGTTGAAAACACCGTTGAGTGTTATGAATCTACGATGAAATTCCAAAACACTCCTTGCTATAATAAAACGGTGTCTATCAACATGTAATCTCTCCATCAGTATTTAACTCTGTCAAAAAGAGATTGAAGAAAAAAAGATTATAATTATATATGTCCTGTTTAACAGCAAATAGGAACTATTAAGATATTTTATATTTTATGGATGAAAGTATGGTATTTCTTCGTTTTTAATAGTTCACTTTAAATAAATTTATACTTATGCATAAAATTGTGGTAATTCTTTGTTTCTAACAGTATAAATTTCTTTTACAGTTTGTTCACTTTAAAGAAAATAGATTATTTGTCATCTTTTCCATTACTGTGCCCATAATTTTAAAATTCGGGTAGGGAAGTGTCATTCAACAGATTGTCTAGATTTACATATAACTAGGTAGGTTTATTTATAAGAAAAACAAAACGACAACAGTTCGATCGTATATGTCCTGGAAAAGATTTGGGACTAGAAGAGGAATGTGTAGACAACACGTACCTTTACAAGTCCAGTGCAATATCATATACAATTAATAACATAACTGCCTGTAGAGAAATGTTTGTTTTATGACTGAGTATTTATTCCAAATAATGCATTAACATTTATCCCCAGTATTTAATCTGAATGATTAAGAGAAATTCAAAGAAGGCGCAAAAAACATGTGAATAGCGTAGATTTGTGTTAATTAACAATTAAAATATAATGTTAACTTTTATGCGTAAAATTCATTTAATATACCAATTTTTTTCCAAACTTTTTTGGCAAGGCAATAACAGCTTACTTTTCAGGCCCCAGGCATAAAAACCAAAACATAAGCCAAAAAAAAGGGGGTGGGGGTGGGGGAAGAGAAATCTGGACACATTCATAAATAAAATTACAAATAACAAGTAACAAATATAATATCTATACTTCTTAGGTCATCTTTTCACTCAGTACGTGTACCTATTGCCAAGAGATATAATAACTGTCACCTTTTTATTGATCGAGGGAACAAAAATTAATACTTTGTATGAAAAGTGTTAATCATGAATGGAGGAGGCATCAAATGATTTGTTCAGTATCAACAGACCCACCATCTTTGGCGGGGTTGCCGGTCGCCGACATAAAATAATCTATCTTTATTATACATATACCGAAGGCCGAATTTACCAAAGGCAGAATTTTCAACATCCAGCATAAGCATGAGATACGGGATAAGATTTTCACTGACGATGTAGCTAGGAGAGCTTGATCGCCAATTTTGGAATTACTCATGTACTGAAAGATAGATTATCACTGACTCAAGGTTAGTAATTTTGATGTTCACATAAGATTGTTTACAGCTTGTTCAAGACTGCATTGATGTCGACTACATGCATGATGGCTGCATAACTAGGAACCACATGTGTTGATAGCTATTCTTGAGATTATCCGAAGTTTCCCTTAAAAGTTTTCCAAGCTGAGAGGACCACAATTACAGATAAATAAAATGCCAACCAAATCACAATAACAATATTACATTTTCATCCAAAGCAGCTCAGAGTTCTAAATCTATAGTCTAATTTTCTTAGGTTCACATCAAATATCTATTCATGTTCGGATTCCGAACTGCTACCTTTTCTTAATATTCTTTTTTTTTCGCCAAGTTTGTTCAATGTCTATATCAATGACCTACCCGTAACACAGCCGCGCAAGTTCATGTATGCAGATGACATTGCTCTCGGGACCCAAAGTCGCTCATTTGCTGAGCTTGAGGGGGTACAGAATAAGGACCTGAAGGATATGACGGACTTCTTCAAGAAATGGCGTCTACAGCCAAGCGAAACAAAGACAATCTCCAGTGACTTCCACCTTAACAATGCAAACGCGAACCGTGAGCTTTGCATCCTCCTCAAAGGGCAGCATATGAAACATGACCCGACACCAACATACCTTGGTGTGACTCTGGACAGATCACTGACATGCTACAACCACCTGAAGAAAACTGCAGCAAAACTTAGCACTCGAAACAACCTACTCCGCAAACTGGCTGGCTCAACTTGGGGCGCTATTGTTCAGACACTTAAGACATCAGCACTGTTATTCAACAGCCGAGTAATTGATATCCAGCTCTACACAACAATGCGCTTAATCTCTGAAACACTACATCCTACTCGTTTACTATGGTTGCCAGTACTCAGCAATATTCCCCCTCCACATCTGCGTCGCCAAGAAGAAACCACAAAAGTGTTGGCTAAGGTCTGTGCCCGTGAGAAACTTCCACTGTACATGGACATCGCCTCACACCCAGCAGTCCGCTTTATTTCGAGACGCCCAATCTGGTTAGATCCGATGCTGGAGGATATGACAGCTATTTCGGCATGGAGCGTTGAGTAGTCTTCAACAGAATTTGTAAACCACTGCCTCGTAGCTGAACCATCTGTCTGCCCTCCTGGCTTCAACCTTCCACGTCCTCTGTGGACCAAACTGAACCGCTTTCGGACAGGACAGGGTCGTTGTGCAGTCAACTTTGTCTGATGGGGGCAGGCCACTAACCCTTCCTGTTGCTGTGGAGCTCTTCAGACCACGTCACACATTGTGAACAACTGTCTACTGACAAAAGTTCCCCGGTGAACTGCAGGATCTGCATGTTGCTGATGATGACGTTGTTAAATGGCTGAGCAAACATTGCACATGATAATATTACTTAATATTATTTATTATTTTTATATTTTAATTTCTACATTTTCTTTTGTAGCAAGATGTTTTTCTGCTATGTAAAGTTGCTAGACAGATCCGATTCCATTTGTCTCTCACAGTAATGTTAATGTAAGCATTTCCTTCACATACATGTTTTCAGCTGCGTAATACTGTACATTGCAATTCATATTTTTAAAATACTATGACGAGTATGGGTACTTCAATCGACACAAAATAACACCACAACAAGGAACAAAACATTTCTCGAATATCTAAAATAAAATATATATGAAGACAGATGGCGAATGTATGTCAATAGTTTAAACATATTTTTATTGTCACCAAGATTCGATATAGGTCAAAAGGATTGGAAACGAGTTTTTCAATTTACAAGATCTTCTCCTTTGTAACTGTACACAATTAACTAACATGTATGTAAACAATAGTTGTGGAAATCGTCAAAACAGGTGACGTACATGCATACAATGAAATTGAGAAGGATGAAGGAAGAATAAGAAGAGAGGGATACAGTTTTGGATGGACTGGAACGAAATTGTTTCATTGTAATTATAATGGAAACGAAAGTAATCATATGGAGGTTTTTATATTTTAATTTCTACATTCTCTTTTGCAGCAAAATGTTGTTTTTTTTTCTGTTATATAAAGTTGCTAGATAGAGTCAATATTAATATACATCGTTGATAAGATGTGACAAAGGTCATTCCTTACATTATAAAAAGAAAAGATGGTGTTTTGTTATTGGTAGTGCAGAAAATATGATAGGTGATAAGATAAATAGTCACTGAATTGTGTTTTAACTGCATAAAAACAATGCAGTGTGCCTCTTACCAAATGCTAAATAACTTGCAGCGGAAATTTGCGCTCCGTAATTTTTTTTTTTTGAAGGTTTGTATAGATGAATAATTTTTTTATGGATTGAAGCAGATTGTCTCCCGTGAGTTGATAAGTGTTGGTGGCATGTATGATGCATATCAATCCTCCGCTTGCTGTCTATAACAGCATAGATGGAAAGGACAAAACACGTTGAATTTTCGCTGCCATTGAGATATATAGCTACATCTTTTGAATATCATGACCCGCTTTCATTTGTTCAGCGTTGATAGTCGTGAAAAACTTGTTCTCATCGAATAACGTAACCATCTTGTATTTACCTATAACTTAAGCCATCTGCAAATAAGCAAGTGAAGGATAAACATTGAATCTGAAATTATAACATCATAGCTCATACTGTTTAAAATGTTAAATGATGTGGCTCAGTTTGGGGTAATTGTTTCACCAAGTTCCACTTGTTTTATATATATTTAATTTGCATTGTTTGTTACTTTTTTAATTTTTTTTTTCTTTTCTTATATTCTTTTGTAATGTAACATTGTATGTTGGACTTGACCTTGTCCAAAAAGTAAGTTCATTTTCTACCTGGCCTGAATTACTGATTTTGGTTTTTTAGAGAACATGTTTACCTCAACCTGTCTTGAACTTTGGAAATTCGTTGTGATTTGCCGGGTCCATCTGTTGTTTACTACACATTTGATATTACAATTTTAGTAACAGACTTCCATTTATGACTAAGATTATATGTTTGTAAACAATATGAACCTTCCAGAATTTTATTTTAAATTAGGTAATTTGTTTTAGAAAATGTTACTTGTGACCTGAGATCAGGTGGAAGGCGATGTAATCTTGTTAGTAGAAAATGTATTCATTCGTGCTTTAAGATCTAGCATAATCAATTTTTATTATTGTTGTGTCCACTAATTCATTTGGGCTGGAATTTATTACTTTAAATTATTCAGTTCAAATGATTCAAATGGAAATACAGAGATTCATTGGGATTTATAGTCAATTCAAACATGGAATTCCATTACTGATTTTCAACAAAAGACCGTTGGCACATCAGCACTTTACTAGCCGTCGCAAGCATATCAACACTTTCAGCGTTGGACTTAATTTTTGGATTTCTACTAAAGTTTATTCAGAACTTTTATTTTTAGGATTTGTGTCTGGAATGTTTGGATTATTTTGGGATTGAATTCGCAATACCGTAAGTTATTTTATTGTTTTCACTTCGCACTACTTGGAAATAAATTATTTGTTGAATTTTACGAAGCTTGTTGCTTTTCAATCTTTAACTTATTTTAAGAGCATAGACACGTAACACATTTGTAGATTTAAATTTTCATTGAATGTCTTATTAACTCTTCCATAACACTTTTAAAATGAATGATTTGAAAGGTTTGTTGGAATCCTCCCTCTTTTCTTGCAACTAGAACAAAATAATTTTAACCAAGGACTGCGAGATTAAGCCATGTTCCAAAAGAGATTAAGATTAACGCTTCTCCAACGCCCTTACAAACTATATCACGGACTCATGCCTGATAAAGTATTGAGACAGAGAGAGAGAGAGAGAGAGAGAGAGAGAGAGAGAGAGAGAGAGAGAGAGAGAGAGAGAGATTAATAGTACGTAGTGGAATCCAGGAGAATATACAGAGCTCAAGGGTGAATGTGTACAACCAGTTTTCATGTAATCGTCGTTTCTCACGAAATGAAGATATTTACTTTCACTTATTAGAAATGGTATGTCCGTTGGTATATTTATTTTCCGTTTGACATAGTCGGTTTCTAAACAAAAATATAAGGAAAGTGATAGAGTCTATCTCTTTCAAGATCTACCAATGTTAATATTAAGCGATATACAAATAGTTTAAAGTAATGCCGGTATCTTTTATCTGCTATACCTGGCAAAAGTTTAATCTTTCAGGTGCATACTGTTTCTTAGTTTTTGTATTACATACCTCGTATTTTCAATTTCCACGCCTTAATAAAACCAACATTTAAAGTAGTGAGGGGAATTCCCTGTTTTTGGAGATGGATTTTTCCCGATGGATCAAACATTAAATGAGAAAATAATTTCCATTCCGATTAAGGCTGGGTTAACAACTAAGATGAAACGTTTTTGACAGTTTTGTTATGGCCTGCATATGTTTACAATGAAATTAGAGATATACATCTTTGTTTTCGACGACTTTGGTATTTAATAGATAACGAGACTAAGTTTTTATATGCGAAATATCTGATTGATAGCATTTTAAATGTAATTGATGCAAGGGAAAACTTAGGTGCCGTTTATTAATTCTTGGATGGATGCAATATAGTCTATAGTAAATGCTTTAGGTGATTTTGGTTTCAATGAAGCAAAGAACAATGACTTAGAACAATGACTTAGAACATGCCTTTGATCAGTAACAGAAAAGTTCGGTCACTAATACTGCTACTACTACTGATTTTAATGATAATAAATTTTGGATGTAATCAATAAAGATGAAACGATAATTAAAATATTATCATGTGATCCTTGCGTTAGTATGTGTCCGATCCTATTGATTGGTTGATTGACCAATTGAGGGAGAGAAACCTATTCAAATCGAATATCATTTTTGTAATATACATGACTACAAACTTGCAAAAATTTACATGAATTCCAAGCGATTGAAAACTTTTAACGTATGTTTCTTAATTATATTTCCTCTCTTTACAAAGTTTGTGGATGCATGGGTTTAATGTTAATATTGTACCATATACACAGGAAATTTTATTGGATATTTTAAAGCAGGCAAATGTATAAGTAGCCAGATTTTCAAGGTTGAGTTGGCTGTTCATAATGGTTAGGAATGGTCGGCCTGATATCAGGATAATTTGACTCGGTGGGTCATGGTGCTACATGTCTGCAGCATTATTGCCCAATGCTAGACATCACTATAAACTGCCACATTGCAGACATCGTAGCGACATGAACGAAACATTATTAAGTTACGTTTAAAATCCAAATCACACACCCACCTCCGCTTTTTAATGGTGTGTTGCACTGTTTAATTCGATGTTTTCAGTAAGAGATTTGGGGGTGGGGTTGGGTGGGCTCAAGACATAAAATGATTTAATGATAGTTTAGGAAAAGGAATTCTTTAAACATATATAGAGTTGTATATGTCAGTTCATAACAAAAACGCAGTATCTGCTGTTGAGAAGGGTGGTGTGTCTAATTTAAAGTATGTATAGACTCCTTATCACTAATCTACTAAGCTACAACGCCAGTATAGCTGTTTGACAAAATTTTGATAAAATAACACCATGCATACGTCCTGATGTACGTGTAAAATATAACTGCATTCGAGGTAATTCAGTCCAATGCGCAGATTGGTATACAGACATCATCCCTGGCGTTCATTTTCATGGACTTATTACCGAACAATCACAAATATATGGAGCTACATCAAAACATTACTCTGTAGTGGGACGAATCCAATCCAAGAGTAGGATTGCCAACAAATTGCTTAGTCCTAATGAATCCGTTGACCTTGAAATAAATCTGATGATGTCTCGAACTGGAAATTCAGAATAAACTGATTACTTGATTTCCAAATGATGCAATTATTATTGTGAACGTTCTAGTAATATTGTTATTGTTGTTGTTACAACTGGTATCATTATTGTTATTATTATTACTACTACTTCTACTATGACTACTACTACTACTAATAGTAATAAAATAATAACATTAATAATAATAACATTATTATTATTATTATTATTATTATTATTATTATTATTATTTAAAAGAGTTAGAATGTGTGTCATGAACTTGGATGGACAGGCAGATGGTTAGATAGAAAATAGGTTAATAGATAGAAACAACAGATGGATAGATGAATTATATAATGCATCGAATTATCTTTACCCGGCTTATTAGCAGTAAGAAAATATTTTATTCATGAAATTCTATTGCAAAAGTACAAATATTTGAATCTTAGGAAACGGGACCACGAGTTACCGAGAGGTCTAAAGCGCTCGCCTTTACAGGCCATTGCCATCTCACATCTGTCATCTTGGGTTCGAGTCTCGGGTTTGGCCAGTGTAGGTGTATGAGAAAACTAGCCAGTAGCTTCCCCTTGGGATGTGGTTCTTACCAGGGTTCTCATTGGTTCTTCCTCCACCAGTTATACTGGCAGCCGTATACATCATTTCGTTTGCGGATAAAACGGCGTTAAACCCAAAGCAACTCTTAGAAACCAGGTATAGAGGAGATACGTTTCATAATGTCATGATCTTTACCTTGAAATATGGTTGTGACGATTTAATTAACATTATCTAGTATCCGTACACATTTGGCCTTAAACATGAAATTGTTTACAACAATCAACCTTTGCAAATTATATATAGTAACCTTAACATAGATGCCCTAAGAGCAGTTAGTTTCAAACTTTGCTGTTATTTTCAAGGCAGGTGACGTTTTGTAAAGCAGATCAATAATGATGACTCAGACTCAAGAGTATCATCCTACGTGTCTGGAAGTCATTTCATGTAACTTCTGTTTTAGCCTGGATGTCATTGTATGTAACTTCTGTTTTGGTCTGGATTCATTTCATGTAACTTCTGTTTTGGCCTGGAAGTCATTTCATGTAACTTCTGTTTTAACCTGTAAGTCATTTCATATAGCTTCTGTTTTGGCCTGGAAGCCATTTCATGTCATTTCTGTTTTGGCCTGGAAGTCATTTCATGTCACTTCCGTTTTGGCCTGGAAGTCATTTCACGTAACTTTTATTTTGGCCTGGAAGTCATTTCATGTAACTTCTGCCTTGGCCTGGAAGTAATTTCATGTAGCCTCTGTTTTGGCCTGGACGTTATTTCATGTCACTTCTGTTTTGGCCTGGAAGCCATTTCTTGTAACTGTCTTTCTCTGTTTTGGTCTGGAAGTCATTTGATGTCACTTCTGTTTTGGCCTATAAGCCATTTCATGCAACGTCTGTTTCGACCTGGAAGTCATTTCACGGCACTTCTGTTTTGGCCTGGAAGTCATTTCATGGAAGTCGTTTCACGTAACATATGTTTTGACCTGAACGTCATTTCATGTAACCTCTGTTTTGGCCACAAAGAAAGCTGTTGTAAGATTAAGAATACCATTTAGAACCTGTTGAAATGTTAATAACTACATAAAAAAATAAATAATAATACAATCACAGATATTATTTCTACAGCTTTTCAGATCTATGAAATTATTTGAGACATTATAATCACACATGAAATAAATAAATTAATGGATAGTATTTGATGGATACAATCTTTCATTCTAAAATATTCATTTGTGATATTTTCACAATAAGTTAAAACTTATTTATAACTGTCAACTAGAACAGTTCTTTCCATCAAACACACATAAAGTATGTAATTGTGGATTTACGATGTCGAATCATTTGAGGTTTCTTTCCTGAGAAAGTAGTGAATAACTGCATCAGAGTAAACATTAAAATTCAAAACAACCTTTGCTCTACATTATGTAAATTAACAATACAAAATAGCTCGGAATCGTGTATCTATTGACATGCAATATTTCATTGACTACCTTATTGCGCAGACCGAGGAAACAAAACAATTTAATACATTACATGTAAAAGTCCATTGTACAAATAAAATAATTAGTGGCGACAGACGACCACTCTTTATGAAATTTTCCAGTAGCAGATCAATTATAATCTGTCTTTTATATATTTATACAGAAGGCTGAATTGTTCCAGGTTTTTTCAACATCCCTCATGATGATGTAGTTACGGAATAAAATTTCTTCCGGTGATGTTACTTGGAGAACTTGGTCGCTAATTATGCCAGAACTCAAGTACTGCAGTGATAGATTCTTCCTGACCTAAGGTTCCAATCTGATGCTCACATAGAACGTCCTCAACTTGTTCATAACGGCGTTGGTATTGATCATATTACATATACCAAATATGTCAGTGTAGTATGTGATTGATAGATCGACTCGATATGACAAGGGATATATAGTGTAGAAAGAATCATACAGAGTATGACCCTGTAATTGATTTTCATTGGGTGAGTCGGATTTTATTGGAAGCTTTTCATTCACACACATATTTTTCCTGGCAATACATATTTATAAAACAATTTGACGAGCGTAGGTCCTTGAATCTGAATGCGAGATTAGGTTAACTAAAAGTGAGGTACATCTCGAATAGCTTAAATGCTGTATCTGAAAATTGGAACTCTATATCATTCTACATATTACTTTTGTTTATCTTTAAATAAAGTCATCCCTATTGGAAAGGTCTTAACGCTGTCATTGAGATCTATGCTAACACCTTTAGCAGTATGAGAATCAACTTCATTTCATTGCCTTTGAGTCGTGAAGCACTTGAAGTTATCCCCAAAGGTGTGGTCATATATATCGGTTGGACATGGTTTGCGTCCTCCGCCAATATGTAAGTCAGGAAATACAAAACCCATCCGTTTGTAATTGTTATGGGTACCTTTTACTCGAATTTATATTTATCATATGATGTGGCATTGTTGTTTTGGCGCAATGTTTCACTTTTTCGATTTTTAGGTTTCAGAGATAATTAAACTTCTCATGAAGCTTTTCTACAGTTGTTTTAAGCATTGGTTGATATGTAGCGGGATGGAGGCTTCCATGGAACCCTCTTCTTTTTCCTAGTGGAAATAAAACAATCCGTTTTTCAATGATAGACGATAGATTTGCTATTTTCATCCCAAAGAACTACACTTTTTAAAACATCAAGCACCCACCATTACCTTGCAAAATATTATGGATACAAGCCTGTTATAGTTTAAACCATGAGAGACAGGGAGGTAAATATGATTTCTCTGATACCGCAGCAATGTACAATTCTAAATATGTTGGCCTGGAATTATTTTGTATTAATATAAAAAGTATCAAAATTATACTGATCTCGAATTGTGACGTTCCTGCAAGAGATTTCGCCTCATTGACAAGTATAAGTCGTTGTGATTTCGTCTCGTTGGCTGTTTTCTTATTTATTTATGTAACCGTTACCGGGCCACCGCATTGTGTCCTGATGATGTCATTAGCGTCACCAACTGGTGCGCTAAATGAAAAGTTTCCATGTAACGATAGCGTCATCAAAAGAGCATTGAGAACCCAAGCTGTAGGCACTTTCTGAAGAATAGGTAAATAGGTTAAGTCAGTAACACATTTCATTATACGGGTAATAGGGGTGCGAGGTGTGCCTGAGTGAACAAGGGATTAGTTTATAAAATGTTACAAGGGTTTATATTATTCAAGTGACAAGGAACTAAATGATAAATGCTTACAGCATGTATTCCCATTGTATGCGAAAGAATGTTGCGAATTTGTTTTGAATGGATACGGTATTCCTGTTAAAATGCAATGGCGATCATTAAAGTCTCTATTTTTTTACTTCTCGACTTCCTTTGAAGCGGAAAAAACATATTACTTAAGTCCCATACGTAGTTAAACGGAATTTATCAATGTAATATAAACTTTTATTCAAGAACTATCAAGTATATACTATGTGATATTTGGAAAACCTTAACCAGACAGGTCAATACCCGTCATCTGCTGTCCCTAACATCATTTTGACGGCTCAGTTGTTTACAGGGAGCAAATTGTTGCCCAGTCATTGTACAGAATGTCACATATTTTCGATTTGAATACTTTAATATCTCTAGAACGAAGGAATGATACATTTGAAAATGGAGGGGGCAATCTCCTTTGTTCTTGGATCATGAGTCAAGTACATGAAGGAGAAAACACTGTAGAATACAGTTATAAAAAAAGACTCTGATAAAATATACTTAGATAATATGGAAATCGTTACAATATAAAATATACATATAACAATGTTTCGACCACTTAGACACTTTAAATCAGCTGCTTTAAATGGAAAATATATCGCGTTATTAATATGCGAAATGTTTATATTTTGAACATTCTTAAATGTATCTGACAAAACAAAAAGTTGATGCGATGTAACAAATTCCTTGATGGATACAGGATAACTTAAAATAAATGTTTTTCAATCGGGTTTTCTTGTTGTTTCTTTTTTTGTTGCGGCTTTGATAAATGCAGATATAAAACAGTGGCTTAAAACAGTTACCTTTAATGAACGGCGCGCAAAGTTCATCCATTCTAAATAATAGTATTGACATTAATTTCAAGATGTAATAGAGAATAATGAAAAGATAATTAAAGTCGTTTCATGTCATGCATGTGTACTTGTGTGTCTCACGTTATGGAGAGAGAGAGAGAGAGAGAGAGAGAGAGAGAGAGACCCAAACTGAATTTGGTTTGTGAAAATATATCTGACTACAAACTTGTGAATTTCTATATGATGAGTTCCTATCGCTTCAAACTTTTTAACTTTATTTCACACAGTTGTTTCCGCTTTGGATAAAATCTGTGGAAGTTTAGATTCTATTTTGCTTTTATTCTCTACGTTATCTACATGCATAATTTCCCAGGTGTCTCAGTCAATTGTCTTTTTCTTGCCTGAAAAGAAAGATATTCACATATAATTAACCGGACACACCAAAAGGTCATTCCTGATCCTTTGATCAGATTTCAACATTCTATCAGGGACTTAGCGATGGATTTCTTATATTTCTTGTGCTGGCACACACACACACACACACACACACACACACACACACACGCGCGTATGTTGTTGGGCTATATTGGTTATATATATAGGCAGTATATATATATATATATATATATATATGTGTGTGTGTGTGTGTGTGTGTGTGTGTGTGTGTGTGTGTGTGTGTAGGATGCACCGTTAAATCTTTGAAGCTTCACCGACAATAATAATAATAATAATAATAATAATAATAATGATTATAATAAGAAATATTATTATTATTATTATTATTATTATTATTATTATTATTCGCACCACAAAATTCACAACAGAGATTTCATCAGATGGAAATTAAGTAATCAAATTTCTATGAAAATCCGGTAAGAGGCACTTTCATATTTATTTCAGGGTTCACGGCTTTAATTATACTAAGTGAGCAAAGTTTTGGTAAACACTCCTTGAGCTATCATCCACTTGGGAGTATCATATATCTCATTCTTATAACTTGGACATCATATTTGTAAATAATAAAACAAACAATATCAAAATACGATCAATGTATATTTATTGCTGGTTAGGTGTCTGATAAATCCTAAATAATTCTTAATCGATGGCTAAGAAAATTGTGTTATTTAATTCACTCTCGGAATTACACGATTGAAATTCCGATAAAATGTCATGTAATACACTACCTGGTTTTAAACCACTCCTTTATCAAAGCCTACTGCAGAATATTACATACCGTGTTAACTGGATCGAAAACTCAGCCTGGAAATACTGTCGATCCAAAACCAATTCGACTGAGACATCGGAGAATCCCACATGTTCGTAGTATAAAGTTTAGAAATCAATGTCTACTCAAAACTTCTACCGATTTAATCCACAGAGCAAACAACTTTGCGAAATTTCAGCTAAAAGGTCGAAATCGTTAGAAATTCATCACAGAGATTCTGTCAAGTGTGAAGTAAATATATATATTTACAAAATGAAGTTCAGTTTAGGTAGGTATCATTCTCTCTCTCTCTCTCTCTCTCTCTCTCTCTCTCTCTCTCAGGCACACAAATACACATGCATTACATGATTCGACCTCAATTATTTGTTCATTATTCTCGATTACTTCTTCAAATTAATTTCAATACTATTATTTTTATTTGCTCAATATTTGTTCACCACTCATCAAAGGAAACAGGTCTAAGTCACTGTTTTCTGTCTGCATTCAACAAAACGAAATAAATAAATAAATAAATAAATAAATAAATAAATAAACAAATAAATAAAATAATCACTAAAATATATATTTTAAGTTATCCTGTATCCATCCAGGAATTCCTTACATAGAATTAGGATTTTTTCCTCCATCAGATATCTTTAAGAACGGTATTAATGAATATTTCTCATATTAAAAACACAATATCTTGTACATTTAAAATACCAATGTTGTCGAACCAATTTTACATGTATATTTTCCTCGTAAATATACGCAAATCGTGTAAGTATATTTTATTTACATCATTTTTATAACGTTATTCTTCAGTGGTTTGTTTTCCTTCTTCATGTAGTTGACTCATGATCTATGCGAAATATCCGCTTACAAGGACAAAGGAAATTCCCCACTCTATTTCTAAATATACCCACTACACCGTGTTAGAGATATAAAAATATCAGTTCGAAAATATGTGACATTCAGTACAAATAAATCATTACATCTAATTCACAATAAACAACAGAGCCGTCACAATGTCTTTAGGTAGAGCAGATAACAGTAACAGAACTATTGTAACAATCAATAAACGAATCCGCAGTTCAGAAAGGTTTACCTAATGCCTCTTTTACCAGTATAATGAAATGATTTACTGACTTAACCTATTTACCTATTTTTCAGACACTGACTACAGCTGGGTTCTCAGTGCTCTTTTGGTTACACTAGAGTTACATGGAACCATTAGCGCTCCGTTGGTGACGCTAACAATATCATTAAGACACCATGTGGTGGCCTCGTAACGATTACGGAAGCAAACAAGAAAACAGCAAAGGAGAAATATCACAACTACATATACTCGTCAATGAGGCGAAATCTCTTGCAGGAACGTCACAATTCGAGGTCAGTATATTCTCCATCTTATTTTGAAATAAAGCAAAATACTTCGAGGCCAACATATTTAGAACTAAGTATGACTGCGGTATCAATGAAAACATCTCCCCCCCCCTCTGCCTCTCTCTCTCTCTCTCTCACACACACACACACACACACACACACACACACACGATTGCAACAATAACAGGCTTGGATCCATGATATTTTGTACACTAGGCTGGGTGCATGAAATTTTAACAGGTGTAGTTCGTTTTAAAGAAAATAGCAAAATCTTTCATCTATCATTGAAAGCGGAATGTTTTCGTTTCACTGGAAACGATAGGAGGACTGCAAGAAACCCCTCCCCGCAGTATATCCACCAGTGGTTAAACGAATTACAGAAAAGCTTCAAGAGAAATGTAATTCACTTAGAAATATTAAAACGGAAAACAGTGAAGCAATACCAAACGAACAATGCCACATTATATAACCTATTAAACGGCACGAGCGAGAGAAATATACTTGCAGAAAAAGGCATCCGTGAAACTTACAAGCAGATGCGTTTTATATTTCTTCACTTGTATATCTGCAGATGACTCAGGCCATAGGTAAATCCGATATTGTCACATTTTGGACAACTTCAAGAGTTTCACATTAAACATTAAATTCGTAACAAAAAATTTTGTTCTCCATTCACATGCGTATAAGAAAAGGCAGTAACAAATGAGTAACATACACTTACGCAAATTAACAATACAAACTAGAATGTTAACTTGTATGCTAAATGTTCAATTAAAGCATCAGGTACAGAGACACATTGATAAGACAAAGGTAAGTATGGACTAAATAAATAAACAAGAGACAACAAATGAAGCATTAGATTAAAAATTATACACATTCATACAAAAGGAATTAAAAACAAATATAATATTTACGAATAGCATTATGTGTTTGGATTCAATTTTGCATTTCATAATGAAGAATATCTATGACATCATCGTGTCATTCAAAATGTGCCAGTCAATAAATCAAAGACTACCTTATTGCACAGGCCAAGGAAACAAAACAATGTAAATACTTTGCATAATATATACCAATGAATGAATGAATGAAATAAGTAGCATCTGATATGCTGAGACAGGCCTACGCTATTTAGTGAAGTTGCCAGTAGCATATAAATTATAATCTATCTTTTATATATTTATACAGAAGGCTGAATCGTTCCAGGTTTCTTCCAATATCCCGTATTATGATATTTACCGAATAAAATTTCTTCCGAGGATGCAACTAGGAGAACTTGGTCGTTAATTATAGCAGTAATGAAGTACTGTGTGATAGATTCTCCCTGACTCAAGGTTCCAATTTGAAGCTCACATAAGATCGTCCACAACGTGTTCATAACGGCCTTGATTTTGAACACATGATTGGCATCTGCATCTCCAGCTGCCAAATTAATGTACATGGCAAGCTCGGAGAAATTTCCGAAGTTGCTCTTGAAAAGTTTTCCAAGCTGAAAAAAGGACAAAAATGCTGTAGACTGATAAAATGCACCAAATGTCAAGCCAATTATACCAATATGACCTATGTGTTCAAAACAGATCAGTGTTTTGAATCAATCGCCCCCTTTTCGTACCTTTTCAGTTAATATATATATTGTCATCTGAATCCCATATTATATGTAAGTTATATTCGTGCATATACCATTTGTTGTACGCGTATTAAATCCAAGAATATAGCAGGTGATTGGTAATTCGACTCGAAACTGGTTATATAGTGGGCAAAGAATCACACCGGTTATGACCATGCGATTCATTGTCTGTATGTGTACGAGTCGGATTATGTAAAGCATATCATTCACATATATATTCTTCATGACAATACATATTTATAAAAACAATTTGATGAGTATAGTTACTTCAATCTAACATCGTGATTGAGATTACTAGAGATAAAGAATTCGCGATTAGCTATTAGCTATAAAGTTGTATCTGAAAATCGGAACCATATATTTTAGTCTACAGATGACTGTTTTTAATAAAGCAATCTCTATTGGAAAAGTCTAAACACAATAAATGATCGCTATCACTGAGATCTATACTTACACCTTTTGCAGTATCAAGTCCCACTTTCATTTCGTCAGCTTTGATAGTCTTGAAAAACTTGAAGTTGTCCAAAAATGTGACCATATCTGAGTTACATATGGCCTGAGTCATCTACAAATATTCAAGTCGAGCAATAGAAAGATATATGACCTGAATCATCAGCAAATATGCAATTAAAGAAATACAAAACACATCTGGTTGAAATTATTATAGATGCATATGATCTGAAATAATATTTCGTCGCTCATGCCGTTTAATAGGTCATATGTTTTTGGCATTGTTTCACTGTTTTTCATGTTAAGTTTAAAAAGTTAATTACATCGTTTTTAAATGATAGATGATAGATTTGTTAATTTTCTTCAAAACGAACTACACCTGTTAAAAATTCATGCACCCAGCCCTGCTATGCAAAATATCATGGATCCACGCCTGTTATAGTTGCAATGATGAGAGAGAGGTGAATACAATTTATTTGATACCGCAGTAATGCTCAGTTCTAAATATGATGACCTCGAAGTGTTTTCTTTAATTTGAAAAAAGATGGAGAATATACTGACCTTGAATAGTGACGTTCCGCAAGAGATTTCGCCTAATTGACGAGGATATGTAGTTGTGATATCGTCTCGTTACCTGTTTTCTTATTTACTTCCGTAATCGTTACGGGGCCACCGCAAGGTGTTTTAATGATGTTGTTAGCGTCACCAAATGGAGCGCTAATTGTTCCATATAACTCTAGCGTAACCAAAAGAGCACTGAGAACCCAGCTGTAGACAGTGTCTGAAAAATAGGTAAATAGGTTAAGTCAGTAAATCATTTCATTATACGGGTATTACAGGTATGTGGCATACCTGTTTGAACAAAGGATTGGTTTATGGAATGTTACAAGGGTTATATTACTCAAGTGTTCCACAAGGAACTAAATCAAATGTACAGCATTTACTTCACTTTTATGCGAAAGGGTATTTTGATTTGATTCGGAAGCGGTATTCTTGTTAAAACGCAATGGCGATCATTAAGGTCTTCTTTTTTCATTTGTCGACATAGTTTAAACAAAATTATATCATTTAAAAATCTCTCACAGTTAAACCTTATTTATAAAAATGTAATAGAAACCTCTACTCAGGAGCTATGAAGTAAATTTTATGTGATATAGAAAAACCTTAGCCAGTAAGGTTAATATCTGATATACCTGACAACATTTTGATGGTCCTATTGTTTAGGGAGAACTAGATGTAGCCCAATCTTTGAACAGAATGACACATATTTTCAAATTACACACCTTAATATCTCTAACGCGAAGGGATGATATATTTAAAATGGAGCGGGGAATTACCTCTGTCCTTCTAAACGGATATTTCACATGGACTATGAGTCAACTACATGAAGGAGAAAATGAAGTCCACTGAAGAATACGGTTATAAAAATGACGCAGATAAAATATATTGACCTGACTTTCATATCGTAACAATGAAAATATAAAAATAAAATTGTTTCAACAACCTTGATACTTTAGCTGTTAAAGAGATTGTGTTTTTAATATATGAAAAATTTTCATTAGTACCATTTTTAAATGTATCTGAAGGGGAAAAAACTCCAGAGAAACTGGATGCTATGTAAGAAATTCCTGGATGGATACAGGATAGATTAAAATAAATGTTTTGAGTGACGTTTTTTCTTTTTCTTTGTGTATAACACAGACAGAAAACAGTGGCTTAAAATAGTTTTCTGTGACCAACAAAAACTCAGCCATAAAAATAAAAGTATCGAAGTTAATTTCAAGATGTTATAGAGAATAAATAAAATGTAACTGAGGTCGTATCAAGTAATGCATGTGTATTTGTGTGTCAGGATATATATATATATATATATATATATATATATATAGAGATATGTATATATATATATATATATATATATATATATATATATATATATATATATATATATATATATATATATATATATATATATATATATATATATACAGAGAGAGAGAGAGAGAGAGAGAGAGAGAGAGAGACCTACCACTACTAAATTTCGTTAGTGAAAATATATCTGAATACAAATTACAAAACTGATAAAAGTTATATGATGAATTCCTAGCGATTCCTATCTTTTAACTTAAGTTTCCCAAAATTCTTTGCTCTGAGGATAAAATCTGTGTAAGTCTGGATTAGGTGCTGCTGTATACCTTTGACTTTGAACATATGGAATTCCCCCGATCTCGCAGTCGATCAGTTTTTCTTGCCGGAAAAATATTCAGATATTTTTAACAGGACACACCACTAGATCATCAGTTTTTCCAGGGTGAGTTTACTAATCAATTTAAACGGTATATAACATTTTCCGGGATTCTTTGGTTGGCTTAGTTATAATATTAAAATAGGAAGTTTATTAGATGACATTCTAACTGTATTACACTAGCTTAATTTGCCGGAGTGAAATAAATAACACAATCTTTCTGGCCATAAATTATGAATAATTTAGGGTGATTCAGACATTGATGCATTGATCGTATTTTTAGAATATTTTAATATCAACACACATGTAATCAAAAATATTTTAATGAGATGATTTTAACCTCATTAATGGTCATATAACCCGGATTACGACCTAATCTTTACATAGAAATTACAGGTAATTGGTCTGTCTAGAGAATCATTTTAACATAAGCATGGTAGGTACCGTTTTCATAGTGGACAGGCGTACCGACTGTATAAATAGAATAAATGATTAAAATACTTGGGATCCGACGGGCACAAATATTTTTTGATGAGAGATATGGACATAGGGGCACGGATGGGTGAACAGATTATGCAGAGAAGAATCAAATTAAAATTTTTAGATTGTAAGCATGTCTTGTTTTTTCTTTAATCACAAAGTTAAACAATGAAGGATTGAAAGCAATTAAGATACTATCTGCTTTACAAATCTCGCGTTCATGGATTACGTAAATTTGGAGTCAAATTAGATGCGCATTTATTGAAACGTTGTTTACGTGGTGAATTGTGAATAAAATCTTTCTTTGTCTTTGTTGGTTTTAATGGTACTTTAAACACATTATCGCTACTTTTGGAGTACCAATAACGACTGAGCTAACTTTGGATAAAGTCAATTAACATGCATGTAAATCTCAAGAGGAAGGCGAGGTATAGTTTATTCAGTTACATCCCTCATGACTAATGATACGGACTCGTTATCTAACCATTCCAAACGTAGGGGGCTTTACTGAGGAGATACCCATAAGTGGGTCAAACCTAGGAGTGTTTGCCAATAATTTGCTCACTTAGTCTAATGGAAGCCGTGAACTCTGAATTAAATACGAAAGTGCCTCTTATCTTGTTTTCAAAGAAAGTTCATTAATTATTTCCATGTGATCAAATTAGTGTTGCGAATTTGTGGCATTATTTCTATTCATCATCATTATCATCATCATCATCATCATCATCATCATCATCATCATCATCAATTATTAATGTTATTATGTAAAGCCTTAAGGGAGTTTAGTTGTAATCCATCAATTAAGTTACCCTCTCTAAATAAATACATTATTATTATTATTATTATTATTATTATTATTATTATTTTATATTGACGAAGAAATCGATGGGCCATAAATACATGTCTTTTTAATGTAAATTGATGTAAGCGCAAATTATATCCCGGATATTCCGTTGTTATAGTAGTAATTATAGGCTATTGAGTAACTAATATGCAAATTTAGATAACTATTTAAAAGAAAATGTGTCGGCTGCAGAAAGATAATTTTATTCGTGCATTACTGTCTTTTTCTAGTCTTCTTGGTTTCAACCGCTTGGTTTCAATGTTCTAAGGCGGCGTATCCAGGAATATTCCTTTTTTTCTGGTGTCGGAACTACAGTTGGGGTTGTGAGCAACTGCAATAGGTGTTATTATCACTGAAAGTGTGGCTACGGGATGAGAAGTGTTCTGCGACTGGGCTTCTGTACAGCTTCTTCGTCATCCAATCAGATCTATGAAGGTCGATCCTTTTGTGTAGCTTTTCAGTTTCTCCGAGATACTGAAGGCTACAGATCTTACATGGAATGAGATAAACCACATTCTCTAATTTGCATGGTTTGTTTGGACCATGTATGTTCAGTTGTTCTCTAGTCATTGTGCTAGAAAATGTCCTGGTCTCTATCATATGTTAACAGGTTTTGCACCTTTTATCGCCACAGAGGCAAGATTTACTAGGGTGGTCCAGGTCAGTGACTGGCGTTAGCTTCGCCCTGACCAAGATGTCCTTGAGGTTTTTTGGTCTCCGGTAGGATACTACAGGTTTGTCCGAGAGGATTAACTTTAGTGCGTCACACGATTGCATGATAGGCCAGTATTTCCGGCTGATTTTACCTATTTTGGGCATTGTCTGGATGATAAGTCAGGATAAATGGTATCCTATCAGTTGTTTCTTTCAATCCATATTTTAGTAGGTCATTGCAGTTTGTTTGTTTGGCCCTTGGGGTTGCCTCCGCTATCAGGTCTTTGTCGTAGCCTAGGTGAATTAAATGTTTTTATAATTTTTCAGACCTTTTTTGGAATGTTTCATCGTCGGAGCAAATTCTGAGTATCCTCAGTGCCTGGCTATATGGGATGTTCCGAATTCAGTGCTTTGGAAGACAGCTGGTTGGGAGGAGATACTGGTGTTTGTCGGTTGATTTTGAGTAAATGTCTATATGGAGTTTGTTTTCTACCAGCCTGGTTCTTGTGTCCAGGAAAACGTGGTTTGGGTTGGAGACGACTGCCGTGAATTTTATTGAAGGATGGAAGTTGTTTGCCTTTGATATGAAAACCATCCAGATTTTCTCTTCCATGTTGCCACTTCATTTCTATATCATCGATGAAGCGTACCCACTGGTATGGTGCAAGTTCCACCTATGCTAAAAGTTGACCCTCCAGTTTTCCTAAAAAAATATTAGCACATGAAGGGGCCATTTTAGTACCCATGGCGGTTCCATTGATTTGGAGGTAGTTTTCTTCATTAAATTCAAAGTTATTAAGTTTTGGGACAAGATTAGGAGTTGGACTAGGAAGTGAGTGGGTGGATTGTCTACAGTTCTTGTTTCCCATGCTTCTCTACAGCCTGTATCCTTTCGCTGTGCGGTATGTTAGTATGCAAAGATGTGACGTATAAGGAAACAAGCAATGTATCTGGCAGTAATGGTTCGCTTACTTTGCTTTTTATGAAGTAATCTGTCGTGTCCTGAAGATATGAAGGTAATTTGTGGACATGTTGGTCTCGTGAAATGATCTAATATTCTGATATCCTTTCTGTGGGATGCCCGTTACCGGAGATTATAGGTACGGCCGGTTTTCCTTGATTGTGGATTTTAGGTGGAAGATAACATCTACCTGCCCTTGGGTTTTCTGGGCTTAAGTAGTTTTTTGTTTGCTGGTCTACATGCCCGATTTGGTACTCCTCGTGAATAATATTTGTATTTGTTCTTGCATATTCCAGTGTTGGATCATGGTCTAGATTTTGGTAGAACATAGCTTCATTTAGTTATTTATTTGCTTTACTAATGTAGTCTTCCCTATACATAGCAACCACAGCGGAACCCTTATCTGCAGGCTTAATTGTGATGTTTGTTGTGATTTTCAATGATCGACGCCTCTTTTTCTTTTTTTGTCAAGTTAGAGTATCTGTTAGTATGGTTGATGTGTTTGGAATTGTCGTCTTCATCGGGAAATACTGGAAAACTACACAAAAGGACCAACCTTCATAGTTCGGACTGGATGACAAAGAAGCTGTACATAAGCCCAGTCGCAGAACACTTCTCATCCCGTGGCCATACTTTCAGTGATATAACACTTATTGCAGTTGCTCACAACCCCAACTGTACTTCCGAAACCAGAAAAAAAGGAATATTCCTGGATACGCCGCCTTAGAACATTGAAACCAAGGGGTTTACACCAAGAAGACTAGGGAAAGACAATCATGCATAAAATTATCTTTCTGCAACCGACACATTTTCTTTAAACAATTATCTAAATTTGCTTATTGGTTACCCAATAGCCTATCATTGCTACTATACCGAGATATCCGGGATATAATTTGCGTTTACATACATTTACATAAAATAACAGATATCGTTATAGCCCATCGATTTCTAGTTCAATAATAAAATATCTTTCTGCATCCGCAACAAGTTGAAATAAACTAGTTGAAACATATAATAAATTTAAAGGTTTCATTCCTGTAGAAATAGTCATGTAAAGTTTTGCAAAGACAACGGTTTTTCTGTTTTATTTGTTTGTCTTGTCTATGTTTTGTATTTGCCTTTGAAAAAGACTCATTAAGAGTCCAAAGCTCTCAGGTTAGTTAGATACTAGTTTTGCACTGTTCGTTGTCAGTTTATTGCATTTATCTTAATCAATTCCGTGACACGTGTGATCTCTTGCTGGATCCAGTGCACTGGAAAGGACTCTTATTCGTCATATGATTTGTATTCTTTATATATATATCTATCTCATTTTCATTGTTTTAATTTGTATGGATGATATTTAACAATGTATCAATGTATTGATGCACCTCCATGACATTTCTACATTTCAAATTTAATTTTGTATGCAAGCGTGGCATATTGATGCAGAGAAGTTGTTAATATCTCGCCGTATGAACAATGACGTTATTGATATTATCACACAGTCTTTAAACTTTGCCTATAGTGTGTGAAGATTCATATTTTTAATATTATAACATGTGAACACGTCATTTAATGTGATTCTGGTTGGGAAAATAATCCCATGAAATTATTGTTCAGTTTTGTCTGTACTGATTAGCTGCGATCATGGGAAAACCTTTTTATCCCCGCCTTCTGCAACGTTTTGTTTTTTATGAAAATTTTGGCTGCCGTTTTCCGATTTGAGTCTCGACAGGAATTGGGAAAAATTGTCTCGTTTGTCTGGCAAATTTACCTCCACAGGTGCTTGCTACTTTATATGCAAGCGTGGTTTAAATGTGAATTTACAAACTCATTTCTGTTCGCAGAAGAATGTGGACATAAACCGGTCTCCAAACTGACAGAAATTGACCCAACCAATGCATATTTACGAGGTACATATATGATGCAATTCCGACTCAAAATGAAATTTATTTACATATTTTGTAGTGTACTGTTCGAAGCTAAGTATTACAAATATCCGGTCACAAATACTTTAAAGCAAATATGGGAATTTCTGCATCCAGTAAACCTTCTTTCTCATGAATATTGCAACAATGCAATGTTTATTTGTGAAAGTGACATGTTAGATAACGATGGATCGTCTATTACACTCTAACGGGAACTGCATCGAACAACGCGACATCACGAGCATTGGACATTCTCTGTTGAAAAATGATTTTATCTGTGTAAAATGTTCTGTTTATTCGGAAGGACGCTTGTTTTTTGACTTAAAGTTTGTAAGAAAAGTGTAATCTACCTTTAAACGTTAATACTAGTTCAAATTTGTTTGGGACTATTTTTTTACGCACAACAAATGAAAGGTGCATCGTCCGTCAGAATGAATGAAATTATTTGTTCTTCTTTCTATCTAAATAATTTCCACTGAAATAAAAACTACGTGATAAGGAGAATCTCAAATAAATAAATATTTAATATTAAATTTATGAAACTCGTTAAATAATGTCCAGCTTTTTCTCGACAAGGCTCGCGTGAACGCTGGATCATTATTAAAAATCGTTTGATAAATGAAATATTAAATCAATACCTGTTTGAAATTGTCTGTTTACAACAATGTTAAATTATTTATAAATAAATATGTTGTAAAGGAATCATGTATTCACTTGAAGAGCATCCATAAATGTGATGCGAAAGCCAAAGTTTTATTGAAGTTACTGTGTGTGTGTGTATATATATATATACAATAACCATATATATATATATATATATATATATATATATATATATATATATATATATATATATATATATATTCATAGACACATATATAGATTGATAGATAAATAAAGTATTATCACTGATTATCCAGTTGTATATAAGGTTGATAGCACCCGATTGACTTCTCTATGAATCAAGAAACTAATATCCCCACGAAAGACTTGATAACTGTCATTTTCTCTTGAGAGATAGATTGACGGTACTTTGGATGGTTTGAGTGGGTTTGGTGATTTACATCACCGGAACAAAAGTAGGTTATTTAGTGTCAAAGAAATTGGAATAAAGTGCCTTGACAAGGAAACGTCCATGTAGCTAACTCAAGCTGGTCCAGTGGTAGGATTCGAGCCTGCACCTTTTCTATTTTGAGTCCTACACGCTAGCCATTGTGTTATTGGGACTCCCTATTTCGGATGGATGGACCGAGGTATGGATGATAAATCGATTATTGATGAAAATACAAACATGGTTGTAACCCAGTCGATTTTATTGAAGGTGTTCAAATGACTCGTACAGTACGGCCTACAACTCTTAAAAATAATCTTCTGCTAACAATGAATAACGCATCATACGTATCTTAATTGTCAAACTTAATCGCAACAATCGCTGAAAAGCTTTCATCATGAAACTCAAGCTTCACCTAAAGCTCAAAGTTTAAACAAATTGGCGCTATGCATCCTTACTTAGAAGAAATATAAACGTATACAAAATTGCAGATTTTCTTAATTTAATTCCTTTATTTGTGTGCTAAATTTCAGTTAGACAAAGTCACTTTACGAAATCAAAGTGTCTGTGTGTCACATCTACATTGTGGGTTTTCATTGTTAGCTTATGGCGTGTGTTCAGAACGTTTCGAGATTAGTAGCTTGATCCCAATTCAACAATTGTGAGATTTCTAGAGTACTAGACTTACATTGACCATCTTTTCGAGAGTACCGGACTTCGTCCAAGTTTCCAAGTTTCACTAAACATCTAATAGCTCTTCCTCAAATTAAGATTGTGGAAGATACTTTTAATTGCTTGCTTGGTAACATTGACGTTCTCACAGAATATTAGGCAAACATCTGGGCGTACAATTCAGTATTAAAATTATGAACGAGTCTTGCCTTATATTTGAAGACATTTTTGGAGAATTACCGTATGTTTGAAGAATTTCTCAACACTTTATCAAGAATACAAAGGCTTCCATTTGTTACCGTTTAAAACCAAAACGTGATTTTTGTATCATTTCGATCTTCAACTATGACTAAAATATTAATATTATCGGAAGATCAAAAGGAACATGACTTAAAACTCTCAGTTGGAGGAGAAATTTCCAGTCCTTTAGTGATACATGGCACTACAGTAATCTATTGGAAATATGTTGATTACGAAAAACCTCCTTTTCGTGCAGATCGTTGAGGCATTTTATACCTGGAGACAAATGCAAATCGCAAGCAATACAACAGGCCTCCAAAATGCACAATGACGACATGATAAACTGATCTGTGTAGTGCTTTTCATTATATAACTTTACTTCTTCAAATCCTCTTAACTCTTCAAGATGTTAGCGAGACACATACTGTCCTTAGGAAAATTAATTCTTGTAACTTTTGACTAAATCTCTTCGCTATCTCTTCCAATCCTCTTCTAGAGTTCAGAGCATTAGAAGAACATTTGCAGAAAAACCAGTGTTCGTATGATACCTGAAGAGTTTTGACGTAATGTCAACTGACCCGAACAGAGAGAAGGGTTGGAAGTTTTTTAAGAGTTACTAAAGGGCATTTGCCAAATGCTATTGCTCTTCTATAATTCTTCCAATGCCCTTAGCTCTTGAAGACGTTACAGAGATACTTATATTCCTTAGGAAACTTAATTCGTGTAAGGTATTGGTAAATGTTCTTCGCTAACTCTATTAATGCTCATCAAGATTTACGAGCGTTAGGGGAATTTTGGAAGAAAATTAGGTTAAGACATACTTTGTCACATAACTGAACTGCTTTGATTTGATATTTTCACCTGACACGAATAGAGGAAAGCATTGGAAACGTATCAGCCAATACGTTAGAAGAATTAAGTAATGCAAGTAATTTTTGTATACCATTATCGTCTTTAAGTGTTGGTTATTTTGCTATTACTCCTCTATAACTCTTCCAATGTTTTAACTCTTGAAAATGTTAACGGGATACAGATCTTCCTTAGGAATATTAATTCGTCTAAAATGTTGACTGACGCTCTTCGCTAACTCTTCCAATGCTCTTCTCGAGTTAAGAGCATTACAAGTGCATTTGAAAAGCTTTAGCATCAGGACCAACGTTCGTATTATACCTGAAGCGTTTTGATGTAATATGTCAACTGACCCGATTAGCGAATAGAATTGGAAGACTTTTTAAGAGTTCCCAAAGGGCATTTGTCGAATGCTGTTGCTCTTCTATAATTCTTACAATGCCCTTAGCTCTTGAAGACCTTAACGACATACATATCTTCCTTAGGAATCTTACTTCTTGTAACGCATTGGCTAGTGGACTTCGCTACGTATACCAATGCTCTTCACGATGTACGATCATTAGGAGAATTTGGACAAGAATTAGGATAAGTCCTTTCTTTTGTCACATACAATAACTGTTTCGGTGTGATATCTCAACTAACCCGTTTAGAGAAGAGCATTAGCCAATAATTAACAAGAAATAAGTTAAGAAAGGAAGCTCTGTAAATCGTTTACGTCTCTACGAGAAAGTTCTTATGCTATTGCTATAGGTCTTGAAATCGTTAACGGGATGAAGATCTTCCTTCCTAAACTTAATTCTTGAAACGTGTTGGCTAATGCTTCTTGCTAACTCCATCAACGCTCTTCAAGATTTAAGAGCATTATGAGAGTTTAGGAAGAGCATTTGGGTAAGAAGTAACTTTGTTCAGATACCCGATCTGTTTTGGCTTGGTGACTCAACTGACCCGAACAGCCAAGAGCATTAGCCAATACGTTACAAGAATTAAGTTTAGGAAGGAAGATCTGCACCCCGTTAACGATTCCAAGACCTATGTTCATTTAAAGAAAGGAAGATATGAAAAACGTAAACCTGTGCAAGGTTTAGTTTAATGCTATAGCTCTTCGATACTTCTTCCAATCCTCTTAACTCTTCAAGCTGTTAACGGGACACATACCTTCCTTAGGAAAATTAATTCTTCTAAGGTCCTGGCTAAATCTCTTCGCTTCCTCTTCCAATGCTCTTCTAGAGTTAAAAGCATTAGAAGAGCATTTGCAGAAAAACCAATGTTCGTATGATACCTGAAGAGTTTTGACGCAATATGTCAACTAACCTAAATATAGAAGAGGGAAGTTTTTTAAGAGTTACTAAAAGGCATTTGCCAAATGCTATTGCTCTTCTATAATTCTTCCAATGCCCTTAGCTCATGAAGACGTTAAAGAGATACTTATCTTCCTTAGCAAATTTAATTCGTGTAAGATATTGGTAAATGTTCTTCGCTAACTCT